>JAFJTR010000085.1:0-127763 GCA_022559985.1 Parastagonospora avenae f. sp. tritici 18332-5
TCCTCCCCCCCCCCCCCTCCCCCCCCACAACAAAACAAAACCCACCAAAATCCGCACCCGAATCCCCCTCCGCAACCCCCCCCCCCCCCCCCCCCCCCCCCCCCCCCCACCCCCCCTTCTTACCCACAGCTAATGGTCGCGCTGCCAGACAAGCTAGAAACACATCGCTAGCAACATGCTTATGCTCGTCTTCCCCAGGCGATTCCCATCGTGTCGAGACATACACGGGCGAGTCGCCAATTATATAGTAGTAGGATGTCTCTTATGGCGCGGAGGCCATTAAGCTGGGCCCTTGGCTCGCTTGTTGGAATAATTTGTAGTACCATTGTTATCCTCATCTCGAGAGTGTCTTTTGTGGTTCACGGAGTCCTCATCCGAGTGCTCTTCCTCATCCCCATCATCCTCGTCATCCTCGCTGCCAGAGTCGGCGGACTGATCGCTATTATTGCCGTCATCCGAAGCAGACTCGTTGTCACTGCCGCTCTTCGTTTTCTGCGATTTCTTCCAGATCAGCGCAGCAGGAAAGTCCTCAGAGAGTCCATCGCCGATGTCATCACGTGGAAGCTCAAGCAGGTGGTCGTATTCTTCCTCGAGAAGCTGATACAGCTGGTCTGTGTAGTCTATGGGTTCGGCGGCGTTTTCGGGGTCATTTTCAGGATCCTCCAACAGATGATCGTAAACTTCTTCAGGGAGCTGATATGGTTGATCCGTGAAGTCCCCAGGTGCACTGGATTCGACATTGCCCTCGGACTCGACATCTTCCTCGGCGTTGACATGTCCCCCAGACTCTATTCCGTGCCTAATGTCATCGGCTTCCGCGTATAGTTCCCAATGGCGTGTGCGCATATTTAGCTAGTGCTGCCACACCTCACGCGAGCGGAAGTCGAGCACTTGCCAGTCCTGCAGCTTGAAGAAAGGGCTGCCATCGTGGCCGTTTGTGTTCTGGCGTGACATCGCTTGCACGGAGGAACGAGAGACGAAAGGGGCGAGCGGGTGCTGTTGGAGCTGTTGGAGCTGTTGGAGGACGAATGCTAGACTCGAAGAGTGCGCGAGTGCTGGAGAGCGTTCCAACGGCTATAGGAAAGGGGTCGAATATGTGCAAGAGACAGCTTAAGATGTTCGTCTTTGGATGTATACGTTTATCGAGTCAGTGATATGGATAGTTGAGGTCAAGCAGTCGAGGTGATCAAGGGCAGAGTTGGTAGAGGTGCTAAACGAGAGAAGCGGTAGGAAGGAAAGGCACAAGAAGCTCGAGGTGAGGGCCATACTGGAGAATGGTGATTGATTTCCATAGCCATGCTTGACGTTGTCCGAATCTATACAAAAGTCTTCACAATGTGAGAACGCGGAAGGCGTGGCGGGTCGCCGCCAGTAGAAAGTGAAATAATACCCTATGATCTCCAAATCCATAGGAGAGGAGCTGTATATATGCTCGCACAGAGCAAGCTGCTTGATATGGGCATGCTTGATCCAACGCGCAGTGGGCTTGTGAACGATGTCCAGTTCAAGCGCGGCGAACAAACTCTGCGCCGATGCTCGAGCCATTGTGCAGCTGGCACTGTAGCGTTCGAGGCAGGTGATACGCTTTTCAGGCCCTGCAATGCAATGCCTCTTCCAGCACCGGGTCCTGGGCTTTTCACGCATCTGCGCGGCGCCTGTCCAACTTGCACATTTTCTTCGCCAATGTTCGCCGCAGAAGGCTCAATACCAGGCTGAACAAGAAAACATCGATCGATGTCGATGTCGATGTCAAAATACAAGAGGCAGACCCGCAGCCGGAAGATATGTCGAATGAAAGTCCAAGTTCGCGAAATTAATGCGCCGGGTTCTTACACCTCTGGTGTCGCGCCCAGTCGGCAAAAACCTGCTTTCTCCATCCACTCCTCCACATCACCGTGTCTCTTCCCTTCCCATCATCGATGTCAACCTCCTGGGGTGGTGTAAACCTCCCAAATCTCATGCTGCTGCTCAGGTGGCACTTTGTCTCTCCATTCTCGTTCCAATTCTTCGTCTTGATTGACGAGTAACTCCACTGCATGCAGTATTCGCTCTTGTCGCAGCTCGCCTCGCAGGCTTCGGGGCTCGCTTCGCCGTTGGGTGCGTGCCCGTCGTTGGGGTCGTCGGACTCGAAGAGTATGTTCCAGCGCGCGTTGCTGGAGTCGGATGACAAGTTGTCCCAGTCCGAGCGGTTAGCGCGCATGTCTTCGGGAGCCATGAAGCGTTCCCACAGGTCTGCGTATAGAAGTGGTTGATCGATATGATGATCTGTTCTATTCTTGCGCATGAGGAAGAGATCGGAGTTTAGGTCATGCGGAACGCGATGCATCATGAGCACGCGCTCGCACCAGAGGGCGGGCGAGAATGGGACGGTGCTTGGTTCAAAGCCGGAGATGCCAGGCCAAGCGGCTGTTAGGCTGAGGTTGAGCTCGGCCTTGAGGACGGCGGTGATCAGATCGAAGGCCGATGGGTATGTGATGATGTGTGATTGCCAGCTCTTAACGACGTGGCCTCGGTCCTTGAAGAGCTCTTTCATGGCGCCCAAGGAGAGGATGAACGAGTTGCCTCCTGCTGCAAAACCGTCTGGTACACCTGATATTGGGGGATTGCCGAAGAACCATTTCGACTTGGGGTTGTATTGGGCTAGCCAGTCGAGTGTGTTGACGCGCTCAACAAAAGTGTCGTCGTCGATGAAGGCGTACCAGCTGCGGTCTGGTCTGTAGTCCCATGCTCGCCCCATGGCCTGCAGGATCTTGTACTTGTTCAATGCCAACTGCACTTCTGCCTCTTCTGCCGGGTCGCGCTTCCTCGTATACTGCAACGGTATGCTTCTCCGCGCAAAGTCAATTTGCTGCCTGTATCTCTCCAGCTCTTTGTTTGCAACGATGAAGTCCCTAGGGTATCCAAACAGCACATCGAAGATGGGCCATACGCCCACATTCATCTGCAAGTCGCCAAATATAAGGGTCGGGTCCCAGTCCTCCGGGAACATGTATCCCAACGATGGCGCAAGTTTGGTGTATACGTCGGTCGCGGTCGTCGAGATCGATACGACCAGGTGGTCGTGGCCCACGCGGTGCGGGCCCAATGAACTCCCTTTCTGCGGTCGCAAGCTGGGTGGTAGTTCTTCATCGTCGTAGTATCGCGGCCATCCTTTGATCCACATGAAGCCGTAGACGACCAGGACTACAATGAGGAGGCGCCCCGGGCGCGATAATGCACGGGCTAGCATCGCTGCTACCGCATCTGTATATGGAAGGAATGAATGTTTCGGTCAGTCCAGTACTGAATACTGTTTCTATTGTCGTCAAGAAGGAGCCATGGTGCTTGTGGATGTTCACATGGGTAGCTCAGGAGATGGTCCGTTAGAGATTCCGCCAAGCCTAAGTTCGCCTGTCCAGCCGGAAACATTCCTGCTGTGGGGGCTTGCGTAAGCTGCATGGCGTACGCGTCGAGACATGGTAGTGTTGCGACAACACTGCACAGCGCAATCTACCTGGAATGCGTCGAATTGATGATTTCGTCTCAAAGGAATTGCGACAACGGTTGTTAGCGCCCGCGACCGTACCTAGTTGTTCCTGCTTGGCGCTGTGTGACCCCGAATCTAAGACTAGAGAAGCCGATCCACGTCTCCCGTTCTGCTGTAGGTTCAAGCCTCAAAGTTGGCTAGAGCTTTGTCAGCTCGTTCTGCCTTACGGCACTTGTCTGCAGTTTCAGCGCGTCTTTTTTTCGAAACGCCTGCGATCTGCAAATATGTTGTGTGCTCAATGAGTCCTAATGACGATCTGCGAGACATGGTAGCTCCTTTGTAGCAAACTTCGTCAAAGTCACGTATGACTGGTGGGTCCTGTGTCAAAGATACTATGGCACTCTCAGAGGGTTCAATTCAAATTTGCTCGAGTTGTTGTATTGCCATCTATCCGCCGATAACTTCTCTCGCATTTTCAGTGCTTGCTACCTCTGCTGGTCGCATCTCATCCCCTTTGTTTCTGGGTAGTTGGATACAATGAGGTACCAGGACTTTTGAATGTACTATTCATCGGTTCGCAATATCTGTAATTCCAGTCCAATGGATAAGAGGATACGCCTATTATAGGCTGCTCGGGCTGGTTTAGCAAACGATGCGATGGCACAGGCCTGTCGCACATGACTGGAGACAATTGCCGCCTTGCTCATGTGCAGGATGATTGCGACGACTTGGGGTTTGGATGCTGTGTCGTTGGTACCCCCCATGGAATAAATTATCTCTGATGAGATCAAGGGGACCGGTAGAGGGGACCGGTAGAGGGGACCATGAATATCACATGAGCGTGATGAGGTCCATTGCGGTCACCGCGCCGTCAGTATTCAAGCTGGACATACTTTGGCGCCTACAGAAAGATCTGCAAAAATCAGCGGGTCCTCATGTTTGTCCTCGTAATATTTCCTGGTGAGTTTTCTGAGGCTCTGCATCTCTTTTCATCTTAGTAGCTTGGACAATGTTAGGGACAACTGCTGCTTCCTCTTTGGCATCTCGTTTCTACTCAACGAGTGATTTTGCAGTCCAGCTGATTTTGGTGAGGTACTTCCAGGTGGCTTTGCAATCTGGGGTTTAGAAATAGGGTATGTAAGCAGGGTAATTTTGAGAAACAGAAGACTCTAGCGGCTCTTGCAGATTCGATAGATGCGGTACTAGCGCGCCGCGTGAGCACGTGTCTGCCGACCCGACGCGCCCGAACCACCTTTGAACTACGAAACTCTGGGATTCTGCCTCGCGACCTCGACTTCACTTCCTGGGCCACCTACTGCGTCACTTTCTTGTCTTCATCTCAAAATCACTTACGAGCTATTGCTCGAAATTTTCTTGCAAGCAGTTCATCTTGTTCGGGCTGTACCTTTAACCTGGTCGCGCTGTACTTGAGGCTGCAGGTGAGCTGCGAGCAGCCGACACAGGTCCCAGGTCACATTTCACTGGCCTGGCATACGGCCAGACTGGATTAGCTCGAATTTTAACAATTAAAGGTCCAAGAAAACCATGTCAGCCACGTCGATGAACGAGATACTGAAGTTCATGCGCGAGGAGTACGATGCGCAAGAACTTCTGGACATGCTACCTGTACATGACCGTCTCAGGTGGACTCCTTGGTCCATCAACACACCAGTCGACCTCCCAGAGGCACTCATTATCGGCACTGTTGAACGCCGGGATATCCTTGCGTATGTTACACAGAAAGGCGAAAAACCGCGCGAAGTGCGCTACTGCTCTATTCCAGCAGGCCGAACCACTAGCTCAGCCTCCCTTCAAACGCTTACGCAGGATGAGGTAGTAACTATGAAGCTCGATGCGCCATTTAAGTACAACGCGGATTCGGCTAAGGGAATGAAGCGGAAGTTTAGCGTCATTATTAAGTGGTATTTCATGGAAAGAGGCCTTTTGATCAACGCAGTCAGCGGTGATTTGGCAGACTGGTGTAAAATCTTCTGCAATGCGTTGCGGAATGTTGAGCCTGACCCGAGAGCTGTGAGAAGGAAGGACAATGCTGCGAGGAAGCCGACTCGAAAATCTGCGACATTTGAGTCCGAGCCATCAGTAGCAGCCAAGGGACCTCGGAGGTCAGGTCTCAGTAATCCACGAAGGCCAGCATCAGGAGTCGCCATAGTCGAGGAAAGTCCGGATGCCGAAGAGACAAGCAGTCCTTATGGTCTACGCTCGGCTCGGCGTAGTGAGAATGGCATTACTACGAAAGGCGCCGCAGATTCGCCAGTTCATGAACAAATACCACATACCCCCAGAGCCGAAAATCCCGCCTTCGAGACTGTGCGCAGTTATTTAGAGGATCAGAACATCGACTACTTGCTCAGGAATCTGCCTGCGGTCTCTGAGCATCAATTCTTTGATGGCAAACTCTCTGGAGATTCACTGCCAAAGAAGCTATACATTGGCCGCACTTCAGAGCGCAGAGACAACATATATGCTCACCTGCGCTTAGATGGCGGCTTCCACTCTGTTGACTTCTGGTCACGCGAGTCGAAGGGCCATAAAGATGTCACATGGGACTGGCAAGAGATTGCAAAGCAATCCCTCATCCACCCATTCAACAAAACATATGAGAAGGACAGCAAGACCATGACCAGAGAAGCTAAAATACGACTAGACACCATTATCGAGTGGTACTTCCTCGCAGAAGGTGTGGGCAAAGACATTGTCCTAAAAGGAAGCCCCAATTTCACTGTACTTCTCAAACAGGCTCTCACATACATCGCAGAGCGTATGGGCCCTGCTGCCGTGCCAGGACCCTCCGAGGATTCCCCCACAGCTTCAAAGCGAACACCGAGCATAACCCCAAAGCAAGCACCGACCGCTCGCTCGCTGGATGAAAGTCAGATCCAGAGTTCCCTCGCTTCAGCTGTGCCCTCATCAGGAACCCAAGCTTCTCCTCGCGGGACTAAACGCACCTTTGAAGATGCGACCTTTGAGGCCCTCAGCGATCTCAGCAGTATGGAGCGCAAGCTTACTATCGACATCAATGTTGTAGACGAAGAGCTCGAGACGCACGAGATGAAGAAGCAAAATTTTGCTGAGCAACAGGAACGTGACAAACAGCAATGGCTTGCTAAGTGGGCGCTTGAGAAGCAGCGATGGCTTGCCGAGTGGGAGCTTAAGAGCCAGAATTGGGTGGATGAGTGGGAGATGGAGCATGACAGTATACTTGGAAGGCGGGAGACAGTTGCCGAGGAGAGGCACAGAGTGAGGCATAAGTTCAGGCGGTTGACAATGGAAGTAGGCGAGGAAGAGTGATGAAAAGCCTGGTCTGGGTAAAGTAGAAGCATGGAGTCGGAGGATGTTTCGGTTTGGTCTGGATCCCCCTTCATACGTCATTTTCTGCTGTCAAATTTGCGAATGCTGTAACATAGGATATCACGCGGAGGTACATTTTAAGGAGTCAGTTTTATTATGATATAAGCTCCACACCTAAAGCGATATCCATTTTCCGCATGCAAGATGATCTGAAAGAGAATCAACTCAGAAAGACACCGATGACAACACTGTCCCTCGCTCAGACATTCAGTCTGCCTATCAAGGTACTCAATGACTACATATACATCTAAGGTGCATGCTAGAACCCCTTCCATCGTAAACAGCAAATACCACCATACCATATAAAGCATTTCTAACCCTCCCTCAGACTCCACAAATTCAGCCTCCTGTATGTCCACATCTCCAGTCTGTCCTTCAAGCCACCTTACGCCTCTTTTCGGCCTCTACATGTCTCTGCCAGCATCAATCATGTCCATCAGGATCGTCTCCATCAAGTCATCATCATCCGTTTCCGCTTTCCTCTTCTTCGCATTCGCCTTTCGATATCGACACGCTCAGCTTCCGTCTACGCAAGTGCCTTCTTCGCCTCAATAGCTGCGATTTCATCTTCACACTCTGTCGTTAGGACTTGTAATCTTGCAGAGAATTTTTTTGACTTCATTTCAGCGTCTTTCAGAGTCTCCAATCGCACGCGAATGGAACCATTCAAGTCCAGGCTTGGGCCATTCATAAGATCTCTCATTGCTTCATCGCAAGCTTTAGAGGCTTCGTCTTCTTCTTACTTTGCCGTAGTTCCAGCATCGGCAATTTTGAGTCGTAGGTCTGCGATCTGTTCACCGTAGGCCTGCACTTGTTGTTGATAGCTAGTTGTGACAGTCTGGTATGTCCTGATGGTGATGGAATCTTTTAGCCATGTGCATCGCACTTCGTTACTCGTGTCTTTGGCCAGGTCGGTCATGACATGAAGAAGTTCTCCAGGGGTGGTCTTATGGCTAGATG
Source organism: Parastagonospora avenae f. sp. tritici 18332-5 (assembly GCA_022559985.1). Lineage (NCBI taxonomy): Eukaryota > Fungi > Ascomycota > Dothideomycetes > Pleosporales > Phaeosphaeriaceae > Parastagonospora > Parastagonospora avenae. The sequence continues at coordinate 7,796 of JAFJTR010000085.1, forward strand.
CATCTTCATTCAGGTCATCTCCCATGACCGAGTCCTGGTCAGGATCCCGGGCGCCTGCGGATGCAGTGCTTATCTGTTCGAGCATGGGTGAGTTTGTGCTCGGAACGATCTGAGGGGTGGATGATATCGATGATTTCGATTTTAATACAATCTTGGCTTCAGTCATCATGACATGAGGCAAGCTTGTCTCGACTTGGTCAGCCCCTTCTGCGGGACGGTCTGGAGCCACAGACTTTGTGTCAGAGCTACTTGGGCTTGTTGACCGGACTACCCTGGAATCCGGCGGCTCCAATGGAGTTTGAAGAATCCTCGGAACGTTGGAGGACCACGTTGCTTTGGAGAAAATGCCATAGAGTCCCGTGCCTGACTTCTGAGCCGGCAGGTTTATCGCTGACCATCGTGAAGTGCTGCTCTCTCCGTTGCCCATGTCAAACATGTTATCCTCGGACGCTCGGCTTGTGTCTTCAGTATGGCTTTGAGCAAGATCCACGCCAGGAGCAGTCGTCGTGGAAGCTGACCTGGAGGAGCTGTGAATCTGTAAAGCGGCTGGAGTCGGCCTGTATAGTTCGATTGCAGTCGATGAGCCTGCGGTGTTGTTGTTCGCCGGAGCAATCTGCCTCTGTTTAGTACCATGGTGATCGTCAGATTCGATGCACTTACCTCGATGGTATCCAAGATGCCGTCTGGGACGGGTGCGGCTAGATTTGCCGCGCCATCACCTGCAACGGGCCCGTTACCATATCCCGCCGTTCTGATCGTCGAAATTGTCCTGGTGAATGACTGTAGATCGATCGCAATCCGTTTGCCATCCGAGTGGCCGCGAAGAACAAATAGATCTTTCAAGTATGTACTCAAAACCTGCGCAAGAGCCTTAGTCTGCGCAACGGGCGTATCCTTACCTGCAAGCTCAATGTGGGAGTAGGGCTTGTCGTATGTGACCGACACCAGACCAGCTCTTTGGATCTCGATTCTGAGTCGATTTTTGCCACCTTGTATCATACTGAGCTGCTGTGCGAGGTGAGTATGCCTCCGGAGGACGAAACATGCCACCATGAACACCTTTACAGGACAATCGCACTCCGATGCCGTACTAGTATCATGTCGAATGTGCTTGAATGGGGATGCGTAAGTGATCTGACTGAGCATCGAAGGCTCAATCTCTGACATAGTGTCTCCGTCGCCAGTGATCAGCTTGACCAGGTTTGCTCGGAGCGAATGCTTTTTGTCGTCAATCGGCTTTCGCAGGCAAGCAAACACTTCTTGGCCATGCATTTTGTCGACTTCAAGCTTCTCGTCGCCCGGGATTTTGGATTTACGTGACATACCATGCCACTGTAAGAGGTCAAAGCCTGGCGGTTCTCCAACGTCAGTCTCGGTCTTTACGACGTCGATGATGGTACGCACGTCTTGTCCTCTTACCATCCCTTTGCCAGAGCCTGATGGGGTAATACAGAAACCTAACATGTAACAGCGGCATCCGACAACAATCAATCAGACAAAGGCCACGACTACCAATAGTACTTGCCAACCAGCGCAAACAAATTCGCAATGCAAGCAGCAAATGATCCCGCAAGCAATTCCGCAAAGCTCAAACATGGCACCGGCGTTATGTTACTACGATACAGACATCATACAAGCCCAGACTTTCCAGCAAATGAAATCCGAGTGCGAGTTTTAAGCCTTTTCTGGTGATTTCGATTCTGAGGCTCTGGAGTGCTGCTTTGGCCGACGGAGTTTCTGAGGTGAGCTGAGGCATTGCGTGGATCGTGGTTGTGGGTGGTGTTTTCTTTCCGGTTGATGAATGATGAGATATGAGTCTGATGGTGACTAGATAACGGGACTTTGTGAGTCTGCGGAGGAATGAGTGGTAAAGCAATGCTAAGCTTTCGTGCAGTAGCAGGTCTGGTCTAAGATAAGCGATGCTGTCACCACGCTGCGTCGCTGAAGTGAGATCACAATAGCCGTCTCCGGCTATGAAACCTAAAGGGCCTATCTGTGCCGTGATGGTGCAAAGTAAGATGTAGGCCAAAGAGTTCGAGAGAGTAGAATAGAGTGTTCCCAGGAAAGTTGATGTGAGATCTAAAGGGTTCTTGATGATGTTGATGATTGACGTGATTGATTGTGTGTCCGTCGTCTGATCTATGAACAGGTGGTTTTATCCCCGCCCTTGTGCGACCAGCTGCACAGTCCATTCCATGCATTGCTATTCTAGCCGAGCCTGTGTTACAGCCCAGCCTCGCTCATCTCCGACAGTTAAAGACGATGTGGTAGACGCAGAGAGGCTTGAGGTGCAGCAGTAAGCGCCTGGACGACCGTGGCCAAGGTAAGTGGTGAGAGAAAAGCCTCTCCGGCTAACATCGCCGCGCCACACCAGCCTAGTCACAAACAACAAATGAGGATCTTACACATTGCAAATCAGCATTGAAACTACAAACTAAACTAAAAATACGAGAAGGGGTATATGGATATAAGCCGCACGTCGACGCCCATCCCAAACCTAAACATCAACTCCAAATAAAGCCTCAAGATCTCAATCTCTCAATCTATCCCTCAGCCTCCGCCATAATCTGCTCCCCCTCATCCAGCATCTCCACCACCCGCTTCAAATTGCCCACCATCTCCTTCGCCTGTCCCACAAGCAGCAACTTCTCCGCATTCGCTGGCAAGCCGAGATACGTCGGCGGCTCACGCTCGGGCAAATCGTTGACCCAGCCCATGAAGTCCTTCCAGCCAGTGGTGCTTGGTAGCATCAGGCCCTCAGATTTGACAATTTGGAAGTTATCTTCGAAGGCAGCGGGCGTCATACAGTCCTCGACGAGGGAAGAAAGGATCCCGTAGTCCTCTGCGTCGTCGATCTTGCCGCCGTACATTTCAGTGATCAGGGTGCGGATCATTTCCCAGGGGATTTTGGAGGGGGCAATGTTGGAGCGGCCTTGGGCGACGGTGTCGACCCACGTGTCGATTATGAAGCTGGCACATTCGTACTAGATGTGATGTTAGTATGTTTTATGAATGAAGGACTTTGAGAAACTTACGTCGCTGTCGTTGAACTCCCAGAAGCCCTTCCAGCCCAGTGTCGGCGCGTAGCGGAGACGCTCTTGGATCACTGCGTGCAGGAAGGATAGAACAAGGTAGATACGCGCCTTCTCGACAGGGGCCTTGACAGCCTTCTCCGCCATTGAGGACAACGAGTCCTTCATGTTGGCACGGATACCAGCAGGCTGCTCGTATGACAGCACTCGAGAAGCACGGAGAAGGTTGACAGGAATCTTAGGGCTTGACTCCATAGACAAGAAAAGACGGAAGTCTGGGTTTGGCTTGAGCGATTCCAGCCTCTTCTCGAGTGACTGCAGCCACTGTGGTGCAAGATGAACGTTCTTGACCAGAACCCAGTTGCCAGTCGTCGCGGCGTTGGCAATAGCCTTATCTGCAGTAGCTGCACCTTCATTCGAACCCATGGCGATATTAGAGCAAGTAACATGTTCGCGCTCAACCAAGTTGTCGACCTTGTAACTGGCATCAAATCCAGGGCTTGAGCTAAGTGCCACTGGTGTGACTGCGTTGACTTGCTTGACAATATCGCCAAGATCGCCGCTGATGTCCAAGATGCCCTTGCCAAATACCTCGGTAACAAAGCGCTCAACGGCAGGCACAAAGCGATCGACGCGGAAAAGCTTGACGAGAAGGAGAGCCCGGAGTTGTTTGTCGAACTTGTTGAGGTCATCAGGCCAAAGCTGGGGCACGTGTCGATCTCCGAGTTCCTCAGTGAGGAAGCTATTCCATGCAGTGGGCTCAACCTTATCGATCTCTTCCTTGAATATGGCGAGCTTGGCAGCGCGCTGCGTGACCTCATCCTTGCGCTCAGGTTGTGTGGAAACATCGACTTCGGTGAGGTCCGAGTCAAGCAGTTTGTCGATGAGAGTCTTGTCCATCTTGTAAGGCGCAGCCTGTACAAGAAGCATCGCGAACGTGACACGGTCCTTCTGAAGTAGCGACAAAGAAGTCCGGCGGTAAGCATCGACGAAGAGCTCCGTGATGATCTGATCAATACGAGCAGCGTGGCCAGTGATTGACGAGTTGCGGATCCTGGCTAGTACAGTCTCAAAGATCTGAGTAAAGTACTGAAGTGAGAACTGGTAGAAGTGGTTGAGGTGGTGCAGCTGCTCCAGGACAGCGAAGATGGCTGAGCACGAACGAGCAACGACGGTGTATTCCTTGGTGATGTTCTCGACTTCGGTCATGACACCGGCAGTCTCGGACACCTTGTCTGAGATCTCCTTGGCTTCCTTCTTGAGAGTCTCCAGTGTCTCAATGACGCGATCGTCATCGAGAATGTTGCCGCGCGACTCGTTGAGGGCTTGCAGGAGGCGTTTCTCAAGCTGGCGCAGATGCACAGCAAATTCACCCTGCATCTTGATGAGGTTCGATCGGCGCTCATCAACATCGGGCCTCTCCGACTTGAGTACTTCATTGAGAGTCTGGGTCTGCAGACTGCTCTGTGTAACCGTGAAGTTGACGAAGGTGGTACGACTGCAAATGTCGGGCGGGAAGTTGGCGGAGGGGTCGCGCGTCGACAAGTATAAGCGGAACGATGGCGAGAAGTCGATCTCCTGTTTGCCAAGCTGGATGAGCACACGTCCTCCAGTCTTCTGGTATTCCTTGTTGAGAACGTGATTCAGGATAGGGTCCAAATGCTCCGCATCCTGAATCAAGATTGGGTTACCAAAACGCAGAGAGCTCTCAAGCTGCTTGGTGAAAGAGTCGTCGAGGAAACTTGTCACCGTGAGACGGCGATCCTTGCATTCGTTTTGCAAGAACTCTGTCGTCCTTCCGGACGGATCGATGATGAGTGGGTATCGGTTGAAGCGCTTGAGAACGATAGCATTCTCGGTGCAAAGGTCATCGACCGGTAGACCGTTGTGTTGCCATGTGAGACGATCATCTGCAGACGAGAGATACTCAGTGATCGGGTTGGGTGTCTTGTAGGTGATGCCAGAATTCCTGAGGTGCTCGAACCAATCCTCAGTAAGAGCCTTCCTGTACTGTTGGTCGTAGTATCCGGCATAGGCTATGAACGCCGCGGCGACCAGGACGTCGCCAACAATAGTGTCAATCTGAGAGTCAAAGGACTTGCTGCTCGATTCCCAACGTTGACGCTCAGAAGACAAACTGTCCAGCAGTCTAACACTGCGGTCGACCTTGAATTGCACAGTAGCCATCTCCAATTTGATGGCTTGGGTCTCGCTGATCAAGGTTGCGTACTCTGCCTTGTAACGGATGATACTGTCCTCAAGGTTCTGGATGAGAATCTGTGTCTCCTTGGCGCCCTCCTCTGTCTTTGCAAGCTCGGCTCCCAAGCTGTCCACCTCAGCACGAAGTGGGCCGACCCTGTCCAAGATGTCAGAGAAGGCAACTTGAGCTGTGACCCACTGCACAAGCGGACCACAGGCCTTTGAGGCACGGTTGACCTTCTCAAAGGTGAAGTCCTCTTTGGAAAGGTAGTCGTTCAGCATCCTCCTTCGGAGAGGTGCGGTCATTTGTCGCTCGTTGTCGAATTGCACGATGCTGGCGATGAAGTCATCGCGACGAACGATACCCACGATGGTCTTCCAGCTATCTGGCTTATGGCCGAGCAGGGTGCAGACGGCCTCTAGTGCAAGCTTGACACCAGCAGGAGGGTTCTGCATAGATCGGACTTCGGTGAGATGCTGTCGCTTGATGTTCTGCACACTCTTCGCCGCCTCGATGACAGCTGGCTCAGCAGCAGCCAAATCCTCGTCAACCACCTGTCGTCGCTTCTGGATCTCTTCCTTATCCTTCTCAAGCCTCTTCTGAATCTGCTCAGACCCAGCCTTCTTCTGTTCAGCTTCGCGCTGATCCTCCAACATGTGCTGCAATTTCTCGTTCGCTTCAGCGTCCTTCTTCGTCAGTTGAGTTTGCTTCTCTGCAAGACTAGATCGCAGTTCCTTGACCTTGTCGAATGTCTCATGTAGCTTCTCCAGACCAACGTTGAGATGGCGCTGCTGTTCCTCCAGATCTTCGCGCTTCTCGCTGTATAGCGTAACATACTGTGCGACGAAGTCAAGGAAGTGACGTGGGGTCAGATACATCTTCCTGTTCTGTGTCTTCTGGAGCTTCTCATTCTTTGACCTTAGGGAATGGTGCACCGCCACCATAGCGTTAACAACGCTCTCGCGATGCGATGGTGGCAAAGTGAGACCACGATAAGCAACTGGAATGCTGTCTGGTGCAACGTAATGCGGCCGATCAAGATCAATGGACTGGGTAAGCTCGGAGCTGACTTGGTAGAGAGCTTGGTCAGACCAGTCTCCGAACCAGTTGAGCACACATCGGTTGAAGAGCGCCGGACTGGTCGCTGCTTTGGAAGACAAGCCTTCCTCAGGAGGGTTCATGGTGAAGACCACGTGGAGGTTCTTGACGATCTGATCCGTGAACCACTTGTAGAGTTCTTCCTGTGAGTCCAGTATGGTGCCTTGTCGCTGCGCACCTTCCTTGATTGCGGTCATCAAGGCTGCGTATTCATCGCCTTCGAACAGACCTGGTACCTCGGCATTGGCAAGGAGCGTGTTCATGCGCTCAAGGAAACCAGAATCCAGAACGTTAGCTTCGTCCATGATGAAGCAGATCTTCTCTCCCTTGCAACCACAGCGGCGCAGAACGTTTCGTAGATCTTCGTCGAAGTCTTCTCCAGAGTATTTACCGTGAACCTTGATCTGGTAGACGCTGAGACCATTCATCCAAGCAACGAAACGTGAGAGGGTGGTCTTTCCGGATCCACTGACACCAATGAGGATAAGATGGCCTTGAGGCTGGCGGAACACACGGTCGATGCGAAGAACGTGTTCGAGAACGTCGTTGAAAAGGATGAGCGGTACGTCAACTTCTTCCTCGCAGAAGGTCTTGAGACGAGCCTTGACGAACTCACGGAGCTGATCGCGCTCAACTGGAATATAGTTCTTTGACAGCCAGTTCGAGAAAAGGATAGGGCCAGCAAGGGCCTTCTCTTCGTCGATGGTAGGGAAGTGCTCAAGCGCAATGCGGTGCACGCACTCATCTGTCCATTGCCTCTCGTCTTCACCGATAAGACGATCCTGGAATAGTCGCAAGGCTTCGTGTGCCCAAATACGTACAAGACCTTCGATAGGTAGACTCTCCAGTGGGCGAAGAGCCTCATAAATGCCACGGACCCAGCGTGTAAGCTCACGGGGAGAGTAGACGTAGTGAGGCTGAATATCTGGCGTGAACCTCTTCTGCGACTCTGCATATAGCTGTACCATCGCCTTAGTCAAAGCTTCAGAGTAGCCACGAAGGGTTGGGATGATCTTCAGCACAGCGCTGTTGAAGGTACCGTAAATCTGGAGAAGGGACTGCTCGCCAGGGTAATCGACCATGATGAGTGGTGCATGGCGCAAGAACCGGAGTCCCATGGGCGTACGGCCAGCATCTGTCGGAGGGTTACAAGCACCAACGAATTGAATGCGATCAAGCGTAACCCAAGTCTTGTCAGAGGTCCTCCAGAAGCCGTTGTGTTCAACAAGCTGTCGCAGGAACGAGATGGCTCGCTGTGTGCCATATTTGTCGGGTGCTGGCAAATTGATTTCATCACAGAAGATGATGAGCCATCGGCCAACTTGAGTAGGCGTAAGCTGAACGCCATTCAGCGTCTTCTTGTACTCGCAGTACTGTTCGAAAGTCTTGATGAGCAGATCGGGCGTGGTCGCGCTGGAGAAATTAAGACCGACAACTTGCATGTTTGGCAGTTTGCGAAGGGCGCTGAACAGCGTCATGGTCTTTCCGGAACCGGGCGGACCGCACAGCAAGAGAGGCTTGTGCTCGGCAAGCCATGAGTATAGCACGTCTTCATGGCGCACGGTATCCAGCGTGGGGATGACCACGTCGGTCTGGATGACGGAGTGTGTGTTGACCTCGACGTTCGGAACCTGGTTCTGCCACATATCCCAGTCCGGCTTATCTGGCTTGACATCGTAGTCAATGAGGGACGTGGACTCGTTGAGGAGCGGGAGTTCGACGTCGGTAAGACCAGCGATAAGGTCGCCGAATTGCTTGCGGTCAGAAAGGGGGCAGTCACCGACGAGAGCCCATACCAGTGCAACGAGTAACTTCTTCGCAAGGTAGTTCTCCATCTTGTCGTCTTCGAGTGGGAAGTCCTGGTGCTGTACGTTGTACTCCAAGACATTGCGGCAGGCTTTATTGAGCAGGGAGAAAAGTGTGTTTAGGGCCCGAATGTCTGTGTACTCCATGATATGCTTGAACTTGCGCGCCATGCTCAAAGCTTTCTCGATGAAGCGGTCTTGAGTAAGCTTGATGTGAAGGAAATCAGCTACCAACCCTTGCGTAGCAAGAGTCTTCTGAGACATCTGGCCTGGTGCTACAGAATCATCCTCGATATCCTCGAACGGTGTTGTCTTGAGATGCTCAATGTAGTGCTTGATCATCATGTCGACCTCCACGGTGTCGTCACTGAACCAAACCATACCACAGCGAGAGACGGTGGCAAGAGTGGCGTACTTGAGTGTCTCGACTTCGAACATAATGCGAACGTTTGATGGAAGATTGAGGCGTTCTCCGTTAGGCAGCGTGAGAAGCTTATTATCGTCCAAGACGGAGTTCAAGTTCTCTACCCACTCTGGGTCGACATCGCCGTCGAAGACAATCCAGTGTCGCTTGCTGTCTTCGCCACGAAGGTTGTCGACAATCTTACGGAGGATGCTAGTGAATAGACCGTCGGTCCACTCACGAGTTGTGCTGTCCAATGTTCCGTAAAGCTGCTCTTTGCTCATGACCTTGGGGTCGATGACGTGACAAACGCCTTCCACACCTTCCACCGCTTGCAGTGCAGACAGAAGGGTTCGCCAAGCTGCAGACTTTCCGGAACCCGACGAACCAACCATCATGACACCGTGGTGGAGGTTCTGGATCTGATAGAGCTGGAGGATCTTCGTCATCCATCCCTCGCTAACAACGAGCTTAGACTCAGCAGCACACTTGCGAATAGCTTCGCTCAGCTTGTCTAGAGGCGCAGGAATGTACTCCACACCCGGGAACGAGTCCTCCTGGATAGTCTTCATGATCTCGACATCCGAGCGGATCAACTTGGGTGCCATGGTCTCGCGCAGACTCTGGATGATGATTTGGGGCTCCATGACAGCCTCATCTGGAGTTTGCGATTCTTCCTGGATAGCGATGCGCGCACGTTTGAGTCCACCGGAACTAACGAGAACACTCTTGAGCGCACGCAAGCCAAAGTCGTAATGAGCTTGTTTGGAAAGACCGGCCGCACACTTGTCGAAGAACGGTACAACCTGTTTTGAGAGTTCCTTCGCTTGTGTGAAACCCTGGGAGTAAAGCATGACTTCGGCAATAAGCTCCTTGTCTGGCTTGGACATAGCAACGCTTCGGAAAAGCTTCTTGAGATTGTCGGGCAAGTTTGAACGTCCAGCATAGCCAGGGTTCATGGTGATGAAGACTCCAGTGTTACCGTTGACCTTGAGTTGACGTCCGATAAGCTCAATCTGAGACTTGTCATCCTCGGCGCCCTTCTTCAGTCCAAGCTGGATGTTCTGGATCTGTTGTGACACGGCCGAGAGGATGCGCTCTTCAAGACGATTGAACTCGTCGAAGCAACCCCATGCGCCAACCTGACAGATACCAAGGAAAATGCGGCCCATAGCTTGGAAATCGAACGTGTCGTCACAGCAGAACACGAGAGTAAAGCGACCAAGTTGCACACCGAGTGCCTTCACTGATTCAGTCTTTCCTGTACCGGCAGGTCCATAAGGTGACCCACCAAGACGCTGGCAAAGCGCTTGGGTGAGAGTAAGGAAGCAGCGATCGGTAAGTGGCGTACGAACCAGGCGGTCTGGAACACCGAGGTATTCGAATCCGTAGTCCAGGGTTGCGTTGGCCATCTTGATCTTCAGGCGCAGCAATAAGTCGTTGTTGGGTTCGTAGACATATCGCATGCAGAGAAGCCACATGTGGTGAGTCGGTGAGCGCGCACCAACTTTGTGCAGCTTGTGAATGACGTCGCGCTGATGGACAAACTCAGTAATAAGATCCTCATACTTCCTGCGCTGGATGGGCTCAAGATCGCCGAGGACGACGGTGGCGAGGAGCTGCAGCAGCTTGACTTGCTTCTCGTACAGCTGGGGGAGCGAGCTGCCCTCTTCCATAAGTGACTTCTCGACCACGGCAGTCCATGCCATCTGTGTACCAAGAACGACCACCTGGGCAGGGTACTTCCTGAGATAGCCATCGAAGCGCTGTGCGTCTATCTCGTCGTCTGAGACAATTTCCGCAAACTCTTCGTACGCTTCATAAGCTAGCTCAGCGAGCGTGGTCTTCATGTTGAGCTCTAGTGCGCCAAGCCATTCGTTAATTCGCGGCGTCTTGATGAGCGAAATATCCTTGCGCAAGGTGACCTCTTCGCCTTCCTTTGACGTGAAACCTTTGATGACACCGTCTTCATCCGTGATCAGTCCCGAAATACCAGCAAACATCTTTCGAAGATGCTTGGCAATGCGCATGACGTCGTTGCTGTTGCCAATGATTTCCAGCAAGTCTTCGTCACCAACGAAGTAGAAACGAGGGAAGGAGACACGTTCGCGCTCAAGATACTCGCCAAGAGCTTTCTGGATCTTGTTGAGCAGCTCGGCGAGACGCTCGAGAGACTTCTGTACTCCCGTGATATTGAGAACCTCGAGCACGAATGGTGTTCGGGAGACCTTCTTCATGACGGACAAGAACTCCGAGTTGATGTTCTGGAAACGAGCGGACTCCATAGGCAGAAGGTGTTTGATGTCTGCGTTGCCGGTAAATACACCCTCAAGGTACACCCATTGACGTTGTACATCAATCCAGACATCAAACAGGACGTGGACACGGTTCAACTTGTCTTCCCAGGATGAGGCTTCCTCTTCAAATTCCTTGTAGTAGGGCGAGTGTCGCATAGCTTGCAGGGAGTTGAGGTTCTCGCTGCACTTCGCGAAAAGGTCATCCCAACCGCGGATGAGACGGCACTTGTTCTGGTAGTTGACTAACTCCAGTGCGTAGTTCTGCCATGTCTCACGGACCTGCTTTAGGAACTCTTCGAGAGCCATCTCACCCTGTGCTTGCGTGATGACATCCCGGATGATCTTCTCACTCGGGCCAAGCTTGAGGTCCCACACATCGCCTAGGGTCATTGAGATGGCAGAGTATCGCTTCTGGGGCTTCAGCTGCTTAAAGATCTTGGACCAATGTCGCTCGCGCACGGCATCAGATCGAAGCTCGGCGAGAACAACATTATCCTTGAGAAGCTGTTTCAGTGTGCTCTGGACATACTCAAAGGCTTGATATTGTCGCATGCGGCTGGGCATGTCTTTGGTCATCTTCAGGAGGTTGTCGATATTCTGGCGCAGTTTGCGGGGCTGGATGCTGCTCCAGAGGACTTCGCGGAGATCGTTGACACTCTTCCAGATTATGCCGAGAGCAGACCATACACCCTTGAAGTCTTGAACTTCCTCAAGCAATGTTTCAAGGGTGTTCTCGGGCGATGGTGGTAAGCCAAGAGCCTCCTTAGCCTTCGAAATGTTCCCAGACTCGGTTTGCAGTTGGCTCAGCTTCTGGTCGAACCTCGCGAGAATCTGCGACGCCTCCTCGGGTGGAAGATTGCCAGCGACAGGCTTGTCCTCGGTCCATTCAGCTGTAATATCCGCGATCTTCTGGTTGACGACCTTGTCCTCCGCAGCAATCTTGGCTCGTAGTGCATCAGCCTGGTCGTTCGCGATCTTGGTCTTGCGCTCGAGCACCTCAGTAAGGGTCTGCCACTCGTGGTCAATCTGGTCCATTTGCAGCCAGTCAGAAGGGAACTGGTAGCGTTGACGAGCCAATGTCGCCTGGCCTTGGCGGAAAGTGACAATCTCCGGTTCCCATTCCATGACTTTCCTTTTGCATTGCTGAACAGTGGTGATGAATGATACTGCTTGCGCAGTGGACGAGGCTTCCAAAGTCTGTACTTCGAGATCCTTGCGAGCCTTCTCGATTTGTACGTAGACGTCAGCCATACGCTGTCCGAGTCTGGTAGCGAACTTGGTAAGGATTTCTTGCTGCCACTGGTCATATTTGGCGTTGACCTTGACCTGAACCTGGTCGTAGTCGACTGTTACATAGCCAAATCGGCGGCTGATGTCGGAGTTGTCGAAAGTGGCGCGCGTCTTGCGGATCTCTTGAAGGAGCTGGAGCCATCTCGAGAGATCCTCGCCCAGGATGTCGTAGACGTGCTCAGATTGCAGGTCCCACAGCGATTGGAACTGTAGCCACTCGTCCACATACGCAGAGATGTCTCGCAACTTGCCTTCAACAGCGCCATACACCTCTATTAGAGAAGCGGTGCAGCGGCTCGGGAGGTCGGAGAACTGGTTAAGTGAAGCATCGTCACTAGCTTCAAGTCGGATCTCGTAACGCGAAGCCTTGATCTTCTGAAGGGTGCAGATAACAGCAAGCCATTGCTGTAACTGCTCAAGCCAGCTTGCTCGAGCATACTCAACAGGCGGGCTGAGGTAGATGACCTGATTGCGCATGGTGATCTCGAGAGTCAATCTCGAGAGTGTAGGCTTCACTTCGGAGACCTCGGCAGGAGCTGGCTGGCTGACGGGTCGTCTTGAGTCCTCTTCATCGTCAACATTGGTGAAAACCTCGATCCAGAGTGTGATCGCGCGGCTGAGACGTGTAAGAAGGATGGCTTCGATGCGTGCATTCATTTCAGCGACCCATGTGGCAAGGTTGGCATAGTTCTCCAAGTTCAGCTGATCGATTTGTTTCTGAATCGTTTCAAGATTGCGTTGAAAGGCGTCTTTGCTATACGGACATGTTTCCAGGTCCTTGAGGGCCTTCTCAATGGTCGCGTTGATGGTGACGAGTCCAGCAACCTTGGTCTGAAGCAGCGAGGTTGAAGCGCCAAAGTCGCGCACGAATTGAACATGTTTGCTCTCACTACGAACGCTGCCAGCTCCGGCGGGGAAGCCGGACTGGCGGACATGCAGGTCGTATGCGTGGACGAAGGACTCCCACTTCAGCGGCACACCCTTGCCAACAAGCGCTTGTACGTCGTTGACATAGTTGTTCAGGAGCAAAGCCACACCAGCCATCTCAGAGATTGAGCGCACAGTTTGGGTGTATGTACGCACACTCTCCATTAGGCTTACGGCATATGGATAAACGCGCTTGGCTTCTTTCGAAATGTTGTTGATGCCATGGGGAACCTGGTATCCGCGCCATGTCAAGTTACGAACTTCTTTGAAGAGTGCAATGACTTGTCCGTCGAAGTTGACGTTCAATTCAAGGATGTTACCTGCAGCGCGGTTCTTGCTGACAAGGAAAAGGCGTCCAGAAATTGAGAGCTTCCTTCGCGCAACTTCTTGCAGCCATGACTCGAAGATGGGACGAGTGTCCAGCTTCTTCTTGAACATGCTGCTCTCGGCTTGGAGTTTCTGGCCCTCTGAGTGAAGTGCCCAGTCCTTGCCGAGAATGTCCTCAACCTTGCCCATGTAATTTTCGAGCTGGGTTTCGATTTGTCGAGCCCATATGACCGCGCCGGACACGGGAGGGAAGTCGCGAAGCTGCGCCATCGCGTGCGCCTCCGAGTTGCCGTATTGGCGTTTGAAGCGCTCGTGAAGAGCTGAGATGTCCTGCTTGACATTCTCTATAAGCTGAGACTGGTACTCAGAGATAGCTCCTCGGATCTTGGGTCGCACGAAGAGCGGGTTGAACTTGGAGAAGACGCGGAACATCTCGCTGGCGGTCTTGGCGGTTCCCAGACGATCTCGGAGTCTCGCAATGATCGAGTTCTCGACACGCGAGGTGCGCTCGTTGTACTTCTGCTCAGCCTGCTCAAACAGTCTTGTGCCCTCCGCCGAAACATCGAGGACGTCGACATCCTTGAGGACATCGTAGGCTTCCTTGACTTCTTTGACAGCGTCAACGTCGCCAATCTCTTCGATGATGACAGTCTCCTTGCCTTGCGAGCTATCAGACAGCGATGACTGGGAGCCGAGTACGTTGACAATCGTCCGCTGAAGTTGCTCGTGGTTCTTGCGGAAAGTAGCAATGTATCGGATGCGCTCCTCGGTCTCCTTATGCTTCGCCGCGATCTTGATCGGGATGAACTTCTCGTTCCTGCGCCTGGTCACCTCGCGAGCGACGTTGGTGAACTCCTTGACGTTCTCTTCCCAGCTCCTCCAGATGCTCTCTGCTACTTCCATGATCGCCTGGAACTCGGGGTAGTCCATGTGCATGAGCGTCTTGCCGTGGAGTAGCTTGTGGATCTGGACGTTGAGATCGCCAGAGATGGCTTCCACGAGAGGGAGCGCGCGGCGGACGGGGTATGGACAGATGCGGAGCTTCTTGTTCATATGGCCGAAGATGGAGTTGACAGCTTCCTGCACAGCTTGTAAAGATGTGGCAGACAGCAGATGGTCCAGCGGGAAGTCGCGCATCAGCTGGTTGTACTTCTGCACCAAGTCCGTGCTCTCTTTCAAACCAGTATCTGCGCTGAAGCTTACGGTGGCCTGGAAGCGCTTTGCGTTCTTCAGCACATCCAGAGTCAGCCTGACACCAGGACTGCCGAGCTGCCTCTCGATGTCCTGCAGCCTGTTCTCCATGGAAAGCCAGAAGTTGATCTCCTGTCCGGCTGTTCCTGTCGACACATCGCGCGAGGTCTTGGTGATCGTTTGAATCGACTTGATCCAGCCGTTGACCGTGGCCTGCAGACCGTTCAGAAAGCTGCTGTCCTGTAGAATGGCGGGCGGGATCTGGTCGGGAGATGGCTTGGTGTTCTTGTGCTCAGCATCCTCGAGAGCGCTCTGGATGAGAGGGTGCAAGGGAAGCAGGAGCTCCGGGATCTCTGCATTCTGTTGTAGATGACTGAAGCTCAGCGCCAGCTCGGCCATCTTCTTCTTTGCTGCCGAAATGCCCGTCCTGGCATCATTGTCTCCCTTGCTGTATGCCGAAGTTGAGGTGCGCTGGCTCTTGGTGTAGTTGTCGAAATACGGCTCAACCGTAGACTGAATATGAGACTGAAGAAACTCGTAGGGAGTGCCATCTTGCGAAGCGGCGTTATTAGAAAATATAAAACCGGGAAGTGTCGAAATATGAACTTGCGCGTTAAGGGGTATCGCTGGGTCTAAGGGTATCGGTCGCTTCGAAATAACAACAAAGGCGGCGCAGGTACGGGAAGCAGTGAGCTCAGACGCAATGGTGTAGGTGTAGTGCTCGGTGACGCCTAGGGATGTTGTTAGTCTGGTCGTCCCTTCCACTTCGAGACGGCACTTGCCATTGGTACCATCAGTTGTGTCGATGCGGGGCTCCTCTACGATGTTCTTCACAAGGTACAGCGCATGCTGCCCCTCAGAAGCAAAGCGCGAGCATCGCTGCAGGGTATCTTCTTTCCGGGCGGAGTGTAGCAGACTGCCTGGAGCATAAAGATCTTGGTGTGTGGCGCCCAAACTGACATCGAGGACCTTTTCCAGGTGCTCGACAATCGTATTGGGGTCGAATGCGGGTGGTGTGGGACTGGGCGTGCGTATGCTGCCGTTGGCCGCCCCTGGGGCCAGCGGTCCCTCCATGTTGTTCGTTGAGTGGGTTTATCGGCGCGGAGACATGTGATTCCTTGTTTCCGGTGGTGGCAGAAACAGGATGGATGGCCGGGTATTATGTACTATGGTGTAAGGATCGTAGGAGGCGCACGACGGTGATGGCGATGACTTGTCTCTCCAGACTGCGAAAGTTGACTACGGAGCTTGAGTCGCGTCGACGCGGCATGTGCACGCCTTACCCGACTGGTTCACTCCCGCACTTGGCACTGCCGCAGGGGATCGGCTGGAATGCGATGTGATTGGCGCTCTGGCTTTGAAACAGCTACAGACGCTTACACAACGTGCGGAAGCTGATGCACGTCTTTTCGACGCGTTTGCGGGGGATTTCTGACGTTTAGTGGTGTTTGTTGACTTGCAGTTGACAGAAGTTACAAGTTTCAGCGGAGGAAGGTGCGATTTGCGACCGCTTCGGTAGACACGTGGTTGTCATCTCGCTTCCACAGACTTTCGGCTGAGACCCTGTCAATCCGTCTCATTTACGCAAGGCTGTGGACTCAGAGAGTTTGACGTATACTTTAGTGATGGCAACGCCACGAAGTCACAGACTAGAGACAAGCAAACATAATGTGAATCTGATGAGCAGTATTATTGGAGACTATTACCGTAACTAGGTAAGATTCAGCTATCTTCTCAGACTAATCTGTCGCACCTCAGGAGAGCGCATGACCCGGCTCACGGCTCCCAAATCTCAATCGTCTCTCGCCATCCTTCCTGCAACGTGATGCTCTTCAGGGCCTCTTCCGTCTTCTCCCATGGCACGCCAAATTTCCCGCTGTTAATCTTGCACATTCTGATCTTGCTGATTTCACTGTCGGCCATCATCACCAGCTCCAGTAACATCTTCATGGACGCGGTGGTGTTCTTGACGATGGTATCCAGTTTGTCCTTTGCCTTGCCGTACTTGGCGCTCGTGAACAGACAACCAATCCAGTGATGTGAGTCACTATCGACGGGTGCGAGTAGCTGTGCCGATCCTGTTGGCACTGGTTGTGTCTTGCTGTGCTCCTTTGCGCAGAACTTGTTGTGTGCAGTGTAAGCTTTTGGGTATTTCTGTTTGAATGCTTTGGCGATACCGGCGCCCCAGTGGCCTTGTGTGTTGCAAGCATGTACCAGTAGACAGTTTTCGGGTGCGTCTTGGAACATGTCACCGACGTGGTAGGTAAGTGACATGGACCTTGCGCCAGTGCCCTCGTCTTTCCGAGACAGAATATCCATCCAGTCTTCAGAAAGGTTGTTGTAGGCTAGGTTTTTGCCCTGCTTGGCATCTGTGTTGGACTTTTTCGGTACGGGTGCGGGTGCTGGGGGTGAGGTAGAGGGTAGCCGCTTGTGGCTCACTTTGGCCGGCGTATGAGGCCCGGCCCTCGGCACGGTAGACTCTGGCTTGCTCATGTTTGATGTGTCGGTTTCTATCCTACTCTTGCCCTTGGACTCCCCGGTTGGCTGGAAGTGGGATGTGATGCTCGCGTCACGACTGGAAGACATGATACTGGATGGAAGTGGATTCGTGACAATGTTGTTGAGTAAGGGAACTTCGCGGTTTAGTAAAAGAGATGGTGCCGGTGTTGGGGGTGCCCAGCGCTTAAGGTGAACATGAGGCGTACGGCTCCAAAAGCGCGCTGGCCGCCCGATCTCGCACCTGCCAGGACTGAATTCAACCTGTGAATGTGTTGGAGGGGTCGAGTGATTCTGGTACTTGTAGTTGTGGGCGATGAAGCAGCCCTGGAGCGCCATACAGGCAAACGCCAAGACAACGTCACCATACCTACCAACTACGAAAGGACTACCCTCCTTAGATCATAGAAGAAGCGGCCATGACTTGGTGAATGGATCGGAAATATGTACTAGCTGCTGCAAATATTGTGCACTCTCACTCAATCTAGCTTTCCAGAGAGTATGTAGTTGCATGACATGATAGATTAGCGACAGTCATGTGTCTACAAACCTCATTGAGAATCTGTTGACGATGAAGAGAAACCAGACTTTTGAACCGGCTATGAGATCAAATGGCCGTAAGAGTGCATTGATGTTGGTGATGATGTTCAGACGATGACGCTGCCCTTGGTGTTCTGCTAGAAGGCCACCCGAGATCCGCCGACCAATGAGACCACACGTTCTCGTAACAATCAGTCGTGCGGCCCGCGCTCTTGCCCAAATCTTCGATTCCGGCGACGAACCTCGCCCACAGCTCCATCCATCTCGCACACCACCCGCATCCGCGTCCCCACGATGCCCGCCCTCGCCAACACCACCCGTGCGATCGCACGCTCATGGACCGCCCACCAATTGCCCGTCGCCAGGGCCGGCTGCACCGCGCTGCAGACCCGCAACGCCTCGGCTTCGTCTTTTGACAGCCCCTTCAAGGGCTCCGCCGACACCACCAAGATCCCGTCGTTTGCTGCGTACAGAAATAAGGGCGACGAGACCGGTCCCAAGGTCTTCCAGTACTTTATGGTTGGAACCATGGGTGCGCTGTCTGCGCTTGGCGCGAAAGCGACTGTACAGGGTAAGACACCCCACGAGAACAGAGATTGAGGAGCTGGAAATGAGGAAACCCGTGGAAATAGGGCCCTGTGAAGCTCTGGGAATGCAATTGGCTGTTTCGCAGATGATGTGGGCTTTGGGGTTGATGAAAGACACACCCGCTAACGACTCGCCCTACAGACTTCCTTGTCAATATGTCCGCCTCCGCCGACGTCCTCGCCCAAGCCAAGGTCGAAATCGATCTCGCCGCTATCCCCGAGGGCAAGAACGTACGTCAATCCGACCCCCTTCTCCCACCCCACAACTAACGCACTACCAGGTCATTATCAAATGGCGAGGCAAGCCCGTCTTCATCCGCCACCGCACCGAGGATGAAATCAAGGAAGCCGAAGACACCAAGTGGGAATCCCTGCGCGACCCCCAGGCCGACAAGGACCGCGTCCAGAAGCCCGAGTGGCTCATCATGTTGGGTGTCTGCACACACTTGGGATGCGTGCCCATTGGCGAGGCTGGTGACTTTGGAGGCTGGTTCTGCCCGTGCCACGGTTCTCACTATGACATCTCTGGCCGCATAAGAAAGGGACCGGCGCCGCTGAACTTGGAGATTCCGTCATACGACTTCCCTGAGGAGGGCAAGGTCGTCATTGGTTAGATGGAGTGATGAAGTGATGGAGTGAGGAGGCAGTGTGAATAGGCGGAGAGAGCGAAATCTTATGCATCTTTTTCCTATGGTTTGATTGCTTTTGACACTTGATAGATGTGTGCAGTAGCAAATGTAACACCAGTTAGAGTCACGATTCATTTTGTGACATCTATCGTCCATCTATAACATTTCAGCAACTACTTCTCATTGCCCACCCAAAAACGTCTTAACCCCCTCCACCGCCGCCTCAAACTTCCCCGCCTCAATCAGCACCAAATGCCCCTTCGGCTTCACCCCCAACTCCTGAAACGCCCTCTTCGCATCACTCGCCCCCTCATCCACCGGCGTATCATACTCGAAGCTCGCATGCCCGACCGCATACTTCTGCAGCACCTCATCCTCCGGGTGAAAATAGAACGTCTCTTCCCCGCCCTTCTTCGCCTTCTTCCCGCGCGGGCCATCCTCGCCCGTCAACGCGCTCTGAATCTCCTCATAGCATTTCGACAGCACCAAATAGTGTGTAAAATTGTACGGCTCGGATTCTTGCAGCGCCCAGGTGATTTCTTCAAGCAGCATCGTATACATTGGCGGGACGATTTCGTGCGGCATGTTGATGAAGCGCTCGGTTAGGATCAGGCCGATTTGCGTGGATGGGGTTGTGGGGTCGAGGAGGGCGGGGAGGGAGGGGATGGAGGGGGATTTGGAGAGGAGGTAGGATGTTAGGTCTTGGATTACTTTTTTGTCCTGTAGATAGAACATCGTCAGTTTAGATATATCATGGACAGATGGGGATTGGGCGCACCTTGTGTGTTTGCAGATTCAAGACGGTGAGAAAAGCGTAGGGATCTGTCTCGTTGCCGTCGACTTTGACGGTGCTGCCGAGCGTGGGCTGCGACAGGATGAGGTCTGTGAGTTCGGAGAGGTCGAAGAGTTGCGCGTCGACGTCGAGGAGTTGGCGCAGGAGGGTTTTGAGCCCGTGGAAGTCTACGGCGGGTTGCGGGTCGAACCATTCGAAGTCAACGTTGACCATATCCATGTCCTGCAGAGTGTGAGCGCAAGTCGCATAGCGGGGGATGGCGAGGTGTCGCATACCTCGTCGCTGCCCGAGTCGTCGTCATTTTGCTGCCTGCTCTTGTCTGCAGCATCTGGGAGCTGTTCGGGATCCGCTATTGACTTTCGTTTCGCCATTGTTCCTATGATGTAGTTGTGTCGTCTGGAGTAGTAAAAGTCGCGTCGCGCCTTCTTACTTTTCTTATCGATAGGAACCCCACTAATTTTTCTGTCTGTCAGGCCGACTCACGGACTCTTTCCCCCACCATACTTTGACTTCTTTTCCTTGGTTCTCTCTTTCACACTTCAATTGACCTGCGAGAAGGCACATACTTCAACATGGCGACCGACGGCTCAGACCCCATTCCTCCTCACAAGACGTTCGACACTATTCTCGTGCTCGACTTTGGCTCGCAATACACACATCTGATCACACGACGACTTCGCGAGCTCAATGTCTACTCGGAGATGCTCCCATGCAACACCAAGCTTGCCGACCTTTCCTTCACGCCCAAGGGTATCATCCTTTCCGGCGGCCCGTACTCTGTCTACGAAGAGGGCGCACCACACGTCGACCACGCAGTCTTCGACCTCGGCGTTCCGATCCTTGGAATATGCTATGGACTGCAAGAGATGGCCTGGCACTTTGGCAAGAATGCCGGTGTCGCTGCTGGCGAGAAGAGGGAATACGGCCACGCCAACTTGAAGGTCGAGAGCCACGGTGGACACATGGACGAGCTATTCAAGGACGTAGGCAGTGAGCTTGAGGTGTGGATGAGTCATGGTGACAAGCTCTCCAATATGCCTGAGAACTTCACCACGGTTGCGACGACTACGAATGCGCCATTCGCGGGTATTGCGCACAAGGAGAAGAAGTACTACGGTATTCAATTCCATCCAGAGGTGACGCATACCAAGATGGGCAAGACTGTACTCAAGAACTTTGCCGTAGACATTTGCCAGTCGACGACGGACTGGACCATGGGCAAATTTGTCGACCAGGAGATCACGCGCATCAGGAAGTTGGTCGGTGAGAAGGGACAAGTCATTGGCGCGGTCAGCGGTGGTGTCGACTCCACTGTTGCAGCCAAGCTGATGAAAGAGGCCATTGGCGACCGCTTCCACGCCGTCATGGTCGACAACGGTGTGCTCCGACTCAACGAGGCCAAGCAGGTCAAGGAGACACTCGAAAAGGGCCTCGGCATCAACCTCACAGTCATCGACGCGTCTGACATGTTCCTCGACCGCCTCAGGGGTATCACCGACAACCCGGAGCAGAAGCGCAAGGTCATTGGCAACACCTTTATTGAGATCTTCCAGGAAAAGGCCAAGGAGATTGCGGCTGCGGCTAAGAACTCCAGCAATGCCGGTGAAATTGAGTGGCTGCTCCAAGGAACCCTGTACCCGGATGTCATCGAGTCGCTATCCTTCAAGGGTCCCTCGCAAACCATCAAGACGCACCACAATGTCGGCGGTCTGCCAGCAAACATGAACCTCAAGCTCATCGAGCCTCTTCGTGAGCTCTTCAAGGACGAGGTCCGCGCCCTCGGAGTTGAGCTAGGCATCCCGGAGGACCTTGTATGGCGCCACCCCTTCCCCGGCCCAGGCATCGCCATCCGCATTCTCGGAGAGGTCACTCGCGAGCAGGTTCGCATCGCACGTGAAGCCGACTACATCTTCATCGAGGAGATTAAGGCCGCGGGCCTATACAGGAACATCAGCCAGGCTTTCGCGGCGCTGCTGCCCGTCAAGGCAGTTGGTGTCATGGGTGACAAGCGCGTGCACGACCAGGTGATTGCGCTGAGGGCGGTTGAGACGACTGACTTCATGACTGCGGATTGGTATCCTTTTGATGGCGAGTTCTTGAAGAGGGTGAGCAGGAGGATTGTGAATGAGGTTAATGGTGTATGCAGAGTGGTTTATGACAGTAAGTTTCCGATTCCTCGTCGACCAAATTTACACATACTAATTGAAATGCAGTCACCAGCAAGCCCCCCGGCACGATCGAGATGGAGTAGACCTTCCATGCGTACTTAGTGTACAATTGGCTCGGATTTGATATGTGAATATGGTAGTAGATCACACAAAACAATGCGGTTGGATGTGCATATGAAATAGGCGATAGACTTTGATGATACCCTGCACGACATACGTGTCACAATTTAAGCATTTACACTTAGGACGAAGTGCTGCCGGTTGAGGTGCTGCGGTGATGTGCTGAATGCGTGAGATAATTCGTTCTAAAAAGTGGCTCACCGTGTGAATACTACGCTATACATCACACCTTGAAAGTTTCATCTGAATCCATCTGCGTGATGAAGTGCAAGTATTTTTCCAGCATTTTGGTCACTCTATGTCAATGTTGAAATTGATATCCAAATTAAACATCGACACATCGAGAAATTGAGCCTGAAGTTATACGACTTGCTTTATGATCTCATAGAGGTCTCCTTTACACACCTCTTTTTTTACAAGAGATACACATCCTCGAACATTGTGGTTCAAGATTGCTACGTCGTCTTCGCGACGCCCCAAGCACAGACCATGCGTTCACATCCCCATCAGACCTCCGAGCTCAACCACAGCTCTCATCCAAGCACCAAACAGCACGACCACGCGCTCTCCCCACGAGCTCGCCCAAGACCAAACAATGCAATGACTCGCCCATCCACCTCGCGCTCCCGAGCGCGTAATTCCCCCACCCCCCGCCCCACCCGCTCAACATCCTTCACACCCTCGCTGCGCCGGCGCACCCCCTCCGCCTCCCTCGACGACCCCGAGATCGCCAACGCCACGCACACTGACCACGTGATCGTCGAGGAAATCGCCGAGATCAAGCGCTACGAGGACTTCACGACCATCGACTGGGTGCAAGACGCCGCGCGCGAGCAATTGCGGCGGAAAGCGCGCCGGAATCGTAGGGCGCTGGGATCCCGCGACACAGGCAAGAGGAATCGCGTCCGCAGGATTGTTGCCGAAGCGTATGATGCGGGACAGGCGTGGATCGTCGTCACGCTGGTGGGCGCGGCGATAGGGCTCAACGCCGCGATCCTCAATATCGTGACGGAGTGGCTGTCGGATATCAAACTGGGCCACTGCACGACGGCGTTCTACCTGAACGAGTCGTTTTGCTGCTGGGGTAGCGAGGCCGGGTGTGCGGAGTGGAAGACGTGGGGCGGCGACTTCTGGCCGGTTAGTTATGTGCTGTATATTGGGTTTGCGGCGCTGTTTAGCTTCACGGCTGCGCGCCTGGTTAAGAGTTTCGCGCCGTATGCGGCGGGGAGTGGGATTAGTGAGATGAAGTGCATTATTGCGGGGTTTGTGATGAAGGGGTTTCTTGGCGCCACGACGTTGGGGATTAAGAGTATTGGGCTGCCGTTGGCGATTGCGAGTGGGTTGAGTGTGGGCAAGGAGGGCCCGAGTGTGCATTATGCAGTCTGCACAGGCAATGTGATTAGTCGGTTTTTTGACAAGTATAGAAGGAATGCGGCGAAGACGAGGGAGATATTGAGTGCGAGTGCGGCGGCGGGCGTGGGTGTGGCGTTTGGAAGTCCGATTGGGGGCGTGTTGTTTTCGCTCGAGGAGATGAGTAATTACTTCCCGCTCAAGACGCTTTGGAGGAGTTACTTTTGCGCGTTGGTGGCTACTGCGGTGCTTGCTGTGAGTCTACACACACGGGTGGGACGAGTGTTTCGTACTGATAGTCATTTTGTAGGCAATGAACCCCTTTCGAACCGGCCAACTCGTCATGTTCCAGGTGAAATACGACCAAGGCTGGCACTTTTTCGAAATCCTCTTCTACCTCATCATCGGAATCTTCGGTGGCTTGTATGGCGCATTCGTCATGAAGTGGAACCTCAAAATGCAAGTCTTCCGCAAGAAGTATCTGGCCACATACCCCATCACCGAGGCAGTTACCCTGGCGGTAATCACAGCCATCATCTGCTACCCGAACATGTTCCTGAGAATCGACATGACAGAGAGCATGGAGATCCTCTTCCAAGAATGCAAGACAGGCCACGACTACGACAAGCTCTGTGACCGCGACCAGAGATGGCATATGATCGGCAGCCTAGCCATTGCCACCATAATCCGCACACTCCTCGTCATCATATCTTTTGGCTGCAAAGTCCCCGCGGGAATCTTCGTGCCGTCAATGGCCGTGGGGGCTGCTTTCGGCCGCATGGTGGGCATCTTCGTCCAGCACATCCACGAATCCTTCCCCGGCTCCGCGTTCTTCAATGCCTGCTTGCCCGACGGGCCATGTATCACACCCGGGACGTACGCCTTCCTCGGCGCCGCTGCGAGTCTGAGCGGAATCATGCACATCAGCATTTCCGTGGTGGTCATCATGTTTGAAATCACCGGCGCGTTGACATACATCCTTCCCACCATGGTAACGTCCCCCTACATCTCCCTCCTTCTGCCCACCCCAAATAATTTGCTAACAAATTTACTTCCAGATCGTCGTCGGCGTAACAAAATTCATCTCCGAGCGCTTCGGCCACGGCGGCATCGCAGATCGCATGATCTACCTCAACGGCTACCCCTTCCTCGACTCCAAGGAAGACCACACCTTCGGCGTGCCCGTCTCGCAATGCATGTCTACGCACATCATCTCCCTCACCGCCTCGGGCCTGACGCTCAAACACCTCGACCGCATCCTCGCCACCGACCAAAGCTACCAGGGCTACCCCATCGTCGACGACGAGAAAATGCTGCTCGGATACATCGGCCGCACGGAGCTCCGGTATGCGGTGGAGAAAGCGCGGAGTGAGGGTATGGGCGGGGGGACGAAGTGCGTCTTCACATCTCCGTCGGCTACGATGGCTTCGACGACGATGAACGAATTGGATTTCAGCAGATACATCGATCCCACGCCCTTAACCGTCCACCCGCGCCTCCCTCTCGAAACCGTCATGGAGCTGTTCAAAAAAATGGGCCCGAGAGTCATATTGATTGAATACCGCGGCCGCCTGACGGGGCTGGTGACGATCAAGGATTGCTTGAAATACCAGTTCAAGGTCGAGGCGGGACATGCGGGCGGTGGCGGGAGCGCGGATGAGGCGGGGATGGAGAGGGTGTTTGGCGTCTTGAAGGGCGTGGCGGGGTGGGTTGATGGATGGTTTGGGAAGGTGGGGATCACGGTGGGTGGGGATGTTCGGTTGAGGAGTCCGGTGGGGGAGGAGAGGAGGGAGAGGGAGAGGGTTGACGAGGATACCTTTGATGTTGGGGAGGACGAGGATGATGGGGTGGGGGAGGGTATGGAGTTGGAGGATAGGAGGGGGAATAGGTAGTTTCTTGCTCTCGAAAATAGATTTCCATGAACACTCTGAGATGGTGTGAGCAACATGTTCTTCAATTCTTCTTATTCAGATGCCCCTGAATCTGATGCGATATGGCTAAAACGCCGGATGCAATGCCCTTCAATTCCAAACCCAATGACAACTCTCCAAACGATTTACCGCGCTCCGTTGATCGATGTGAATCCGCCCGCAGACCTCCTCGTCGTGACCATCGGTGCCGGTGCCGGCGCAGGTACTGGCGCAGTCTTCGCCTCTGGACTCTCTGTCTTCGGCCTTGGTGGTCCCCGCATCTCCATCTCCAGCTGCATAGCCGCGGCATCTTCTTCCGGCTCGCTATCCTCAACGCGCTCGTCGACCTCCATAGCCTCAGGCGCAGCATCCGGTTTCGCCGCTGGCACAGGCGAAGCCGACACCGACGCCTCGACGCCATTCGTCGCCGCCTCCTCGACATGTCCATTCAGCTCATCCCCATTCTCCTCCGCACCACCATCCGCACTATCCCCATTCGCATTGTCCTCGGCATTCCCAGTCCCATTAACATCCTTCCCTTTTCCCTTCCCCTTCCCCTCCTCAACCATCTTCTCCCTCTCCTCCCTCTCCTCCCTGCGCTTTTTTGCCTCCTTCCAAAGCATCGTCTTCGGCACCACGTCGACCGCGAACTCCAGATTATCCGTCTTCGCAATCGCGCTGCTGACGTCGCGGTACTGGATGTTGCGCCGCGGCTTGCGCTCAGTTTTGACGACGTTGTGTGTGGTAGTGGCGAGGTGCTGGATGAACATCTCGGTCGCAAGCGCGATGGCGAAGGCGGCGTTTTTGGTCACGTTGAGCCGCTCGGGGTCCGCGTGGATGATCTTTTGAACGCGTGCGACTGGAGGGGTTAGTGGGGATGGAGGGTGGAGATGGGAGACGTACGGGGGAGGGAGACATGGCCGGTGACTTCTTTGGAGGGCGCGATTGGGGTGTTGTTGTAGGGCATCTTTGCGCGTGGGTGGGTGGGTGGGTGGGTGGGTGGGTGGAAGGTGAAGGTCGAGGTGTGGTAAAGAAGCGTCTGCTTGGTTCCAGAAAGTGTGTTTTCTGAGTTGGCTCAAAGGGATGCGTCAGGTGACACGTGAAGTCGCGTATGTGATCAATCGGTATGATGGTTGTCGTGCGTGCCGTTGAAGGTCAAAGTGCTGCAGCCCTGTCAAGCATCATTTAGACGCGCTCATTGTGGGCCCGCGCATCGACGGTAGCGTCCCCGCGCGGCTTACCATATCCGAAAGCTTAGCTTAACGTTACTTTAAGCGCAAGGATGTTTGGACCTCCATGATGCTGACAACGCTAGACGCCCTTTGCCATCCCTACTGGAAGTCATTGCGCCCTCGGACAGAAGTTAATTCCGACGTCGTGCTGCTAGTGCCGCGTCTTTAAGTACCGCCATTCTCCCATCTCGACTCCATTGGCTTTGTACAACTATCGCCATTGTTCCTTCTCAACTCCATCAACTTCATACGACTATCCGGTCATGAAGTTCACGATAGCATCGCTCTTTGCAGCGAGCGCGCTCGCAATCGAGTACTCTCAAATTCCATTCCAACAGACACCAGAAGTTGAAGGCTTCTCGACATATCAGAGCCAATTCTCCGAGGAGCATTCCATTCGCATTAGGCAGCAGCAAAACGATACTCTCTGCGATGCACGCTCGAAGCAGTATACCGGTTGGCTGGATGTTGGCAGCAAGCACATTTTCTTTTGGTACTTTGAATCCCAAAATAAGCCATCTGAGGATCCATTACTGCTATGGCTTACTGGCGGCCCTGGAGGAAGCGGCATGATCGGCATGCTTCAAGAAAATGGCCCTTGTTTAATCAACAAAAATGCCAATGGCACGGTCCATAATGAATATGGTTGGAGCAAGAACGCAAACATCATCTACGTCGATCAGCCAGCTGGTGTAGGATTCAGCTACGTCGACAAGGACATTCCGCTCCCGTCGAACAGTTTCACGGCTGCCGAGGATATGCACCATTTCTTGCAGCTGTTTACAACTGATATTTTCCCGGATCTGAACGGCCGAGACTTCCATATCACGGGCGAGAGCTATGCTGTGAGTATTGATCCTACATGTCAATCGTATACGCTGATGTTTGTAGGGCCACTACGTCCCAACACTGGGTGCGCAAATCGTCTCCCAGAACCAACTCTATCCAAAACGCCCACAAGTCAATCTACAATCCATCTTTGTAGGTAACGGCTACGTCTCCCCTCTCGACACCGCCTTTGGCTACTGGTAATTAGTGACTGCAAATAATATGCCCAATGCTGTCCGCTAACTTCCGTCCAGGGAGACGCTCTGCTCAACAAACCCCGGCGTCAAAGCCCCCATCTTCAACGAAACCCGCTGCGACATCATGGCCACCCATCTTCCCCGCTGCATGAACCTCGCCAAAGTCTGCTACAACCACCCAGACTTTGAAATCTGCCAAGCCGCCAGCAAGATCTGCTGGGAAGGCGTGATTGAGCACTACGACGGCGAGTCCGGCGGTGCTCCTGGCGGACGCAACAGATTCGACATCACGCGTCCGTGCGAAGTCGGCGGCGATCTATGCTACCCCGAAATCGGCAGGATCAATGAGTACCTGAACTTACCGTGGGTGTACGAAGCGCTGGGCGTGCCGAAAGCTGTGGGGAACTATAGTGTTTATTCGTATGCGATTGCTGAGGCGTTCGATATGACCAACGACGGCGCGTTGTCTACGCAGCCTCAGGTCCTGTACCTACTCGATGCCGGTATCGACGTCTTGTTCTACCAAGGCAATCTCGACCTCGCGTGCAACACCGCGGGTAACTTGAACTGGGCAAATTCGATGCAGTGGAAGGGCCAGCCGGCGTTTGTCGCGCAATCAAAGCGTAATTGGGGATTCGACGATGGGCAGGAGATTGGGTGGTTCAAGGAAGTCAAGATCAAGACAGCGAGCGGTAGGGAGACGACGTTCGCGATGGGCACTGTCGATGGGGCGGGGCATTTGGTACCGTTTGACAAGCCCGAGGAGGCGTTGTATATGACGGAGAAGTGGCTGGGTCAGAGGAGTTTTGCGTAGGTGTCGTTTAGTGAATGACACCCCAAGCTTAACTCAACTTTTACTCTCACCGCTCTTTGTATCGTGACCTAAAAATCGTGCATTTCTAGGTTCGGAAAAGCCGCCCGTGCCGCAAGATAAGCGAGATAGCTTCGTAGACATTGAGGAGATGTCCAACAACTCTTTCCTCGCATATCCTGATTTCCACATCCGCCATGGCGAGGACCTATCATGGCATCGGCCTCGCCCCCTCCCGCACCGACGCCCGTCCTACCCCCATCCCCCTGAACGAGCCTGGCTGGAGCGCCGACATAGGCCTAGTCGTCGTCACACAGCTCGACCCCGACTCGGTGATTCTGCTACCCGAAAAATACATCTATGAGGACGACTTTACGGAGGACGTGCACTGCCGGGATGGCATGGACGCGCTCTGGCGGGAGCAGGGCACGGGCGGGTGTTTCGAGACGACGGTTGTGTGAGCAGATTGAGGAGGGGCATAAGCATTTGGTTCCGTGAGTTGGAAATATGGATTTGGAGGGGAGGGATTGCTGATGAGCTGGTAGGTTTGTACGGAGGGATAAGTGGAATGCGTGTCCTGTGCTGAAGAGGCCGTCTGGGCCGCCGCTGTACAAGTTCATGGAGGAGGCAAGAGGGGTCATGCATACTGAGCCGTTGGACGCGCCGACAAGTCGAGTGTTAGCATCGCACCGACCCCTGGTGTACCAGTGGGCGCTGCACCTCATTTCCGGCTTGAGTTTCGTGCATTCCAAGGAAGTCGTGTTTGGCGTCTTGAGTCTCTCGCATGGCTGGCTGACGGCGGAGGCACATCTGTCCCTGTCTCTCGTTGGCTTCTTGAACGCTGGGTTTTGGAACACTACGTGGGGCCGCCGGTGGCATGATGGTGATTTCATAAACGCTGGATGTTTTCGGCCACAGGGGGATGAAGACAAGCCAGCTATGCAGAATGACTTGTTCCTGTATGGATACGCAGTGTATGAACTCATGACTAGAGATTGGCCGGGACATCGCTCGGAGATGGCGACACGGAAGATTGAAAATATGGTTGCGAGTAAGAGGTGGCCCGTGTTGGAGAGTGAATATATGGGAGAGATTGTGCGCAAGTGCTGGAACGGGTGATTGGAGAATGCGGAGCAGGCGAAGGCGGAAGTCGTGGGCTTTTTGGAAGGATTGGGATGGGAAATTGAAGGGAATGATGACTTGAAGGGCTTTGATGTTGCGGACTTGGAGTTTTGGAGTTTTGAGGGTGTGAAGACGATGCGGGATAAGGCAGAGTTTTTTTCGAATGCAGACGGTAGAAAAGGAGGGATCGACAATGGCCTTGAGGCTCTTGCGTTGATGTAGGCCTGACCATTTACCATCCGATATCTACAACTTCCCCTTCCCCTCCAGTCACTGCGTCTTCCGATGCATAACCGTCGCCGCCGCCTAGCACTCGTTAGCACACCGCGCACCCCTCTCCCAAGAAAACCCCAACTCACCTGATGATTCGGAAACACCAGCGTATCCGCCAACACAACATTTTCCCTCCTGCCCGCCGCAAAAACCACAATCTCGGCAATATCCTCGGGCGTCAGCGGCTCCACGCCCTCATACACCTTCTTCGCCTTATCCTTATCCCCGCCAAATCGCACGACGCTGAATTCAGTCTCAACCTGCCCCGGATCGATCTCGATGACGCGGACGCGCGTGGCGATCAGTTCGCGGCGCATGGCGTCTGTGAAAGAGCGTACGGCGGCCTTCGTAGCGCAGTAGATGCTGCCGCCTTGGTAGGGTTCGCGGCCGGCGATGCTGCCGATGTTGATGATGTCGCCGGCGTCTTTGGCTTTGAGGATGGGCAGGATGGCTTGGGTCATGGCGATTAGGCCGGTGACGTTTGTGGAGAACATGGTTTCGATGTCGGAGGGGGAGATGGAGGGGGCTTGGGCGACGCCTTTGACCAGGCCGCTGGAATTGTATGTGTGTATTAGCAGTTGTTGTTTGGGGTGTAGGATAGGATAGGAAGGGAAGAAACATACGCGTTATTCACCAGAACATCCACATCCTTGAACTCCTCTGGTAGCTTCCCGACGAAAGCTTCCACCTCGGCTATGTTGCTGACGTCCAGCTTCACAGGCAGGACCTTGACACCCTTTGCGAAACCCTCAATTTCCTTCGCGACTTCTTTAAGCGTATCTTCTCGGCGCGCGGTGAGGATGAGCTTGAGATCGTCTGGCTGTGTCTTTGCGAATTCGACCGCAGTCGATCGTCCAATTCCACTTGATGCACCCGTGATCACGATTGTCTTTCCCTTGAGGCGTTGGGCCATGCTCGACGACATTCTAGCTGTTTCTAGACGTATGAGAGTTGGAAACGGTAGTATGCGGGGTCGGATGGAAGCTCTAGCACAGGCGAGAGAGGTGTGTGCAGTGCGGTAGAAAGCTCGGGGGAGATGCATGTAAGTCGCGATAGGGCAATTGATACTTTTATATATCAGTCACAAACTCGGATATGGAGTCATAAAGTAGAGGGGTGAATGTCGTGGAGTTGCTTATCGAGGTAATCCGAGGTAGCGCGAGTCATGCATCTACCCCACCATGGCGTTGACGCGACTGTGGAGATAAATGTCGCGTCATATCGCAAAAAGTTAATTCTCAGACAGCGGCATTGAAAATCCCATCCTCACACACATGGGAAACGAGTCATTTGACGTTGATGTTCAATTCATTTCATTACTTGAGCTTTAGCTATAGCTCATTTTCATGCTCATGCTCTCATAGACTCATGCATCGAATATCTAAGCCTTGCCCTTGCGCTTGAGCTCAGCCTCCTCCTCTTCCCTGATCTGTTGGTCAATCTTCGCGCCCTTGCTGGGCTCGTTGCCGTGTGCGCGGGCGGGCAGAGTGGCGTCTTGCTGGCGGCGCTGCTCTTGGAGAGACACGTC
Organism: Parastagonospora avenae f. sp. tritici 18332-5; assembly: GCA_022559985.1. NCBI lineage: Eukaryota > Fungi > Ascomycota > Dothideomycetes > Pleosporales > Phaeosphaeriaceae > Parastagonospora > Parastagonospora avenae. Next base: position 38,950 of record JAFJTR010000085.1, read on the forward strand.
CTCGTCCTCGTTCTCGCGCTTCTCTTCGCGCTCGAGCTTGTTCTTGATGGAGCGCTCGTCCTCTATTGTTGTGTTAGCCTGTGTTATGGGTCGGAAAGAAGGTGAATGTAGATGAGGATTGGAAGAAACAGCTGGAAAATGTTGAGTTGTCAGAGGACAGGAATGAACATACTGGAGTCAGTGGCCTTGTGTGAGTTGTCCTTGCCCTCGTGGAAGCGGTTCTCTTTCTTCTCCTCCTGAAGAGTCGCGTCGCTGACGGTGCGCTGGTCGTCAGCCTGGTAGACGGCCGAGTTTCCGACAGATGAGTTTCCAGACATGATGAATGTGTGATGTGGATTTGATTTGGGTAAGGTTAAAGAAGAAGTCGTGAATGGGGTTTGCTTGAGTGCTGATTGTGTGATGTTGTGTCGTGTGCCTGGCGTTTTAATAGAGGGGAGGATGAATTTGAGCGATGACGTAGGCGCGTATTGATGAGATCATTGTGGGGAAGCGACACCATTTTTCGGGAACCAGACGCATTGAGCACGGGAGGGTTCAGGCACGAACTTGGTCATTGGTTCGTGGCTGCATTGACTTTGCCGCCCATGTAGAGCGCTGGTTATGATGTTGAGCCTCAATGCGGCTCTCGGCATGGAACGCCTCTGACTCGCATCCTGAGATTCAAGGTCTGGGAAAGCGAGCAAACATGTCCAAGGTAGCGTGGAGAAAGAAGTCGCGATGATGTTATCGACACAAATATACCTATGGTAGTCTGAGCCCTCGTCGGCTGCATTGCGACCCTCTCAGTCCTTCAGTTTCCCTGTCCTCTTACAAAGTACTCCCGCAACTCCTCTTTCGAAATGGCCTTCACCGTACGCCTCAATTCATCCTCAGCTTCCGTCTTCCTTGCCACAACCATAACCAATTTCGCATCCAGTTTTAACCTCTGCTCCATGAGCGTAGCTTCCTTTCGAGACGACTCTTGATGGTTGTCTATGATGCGCTGCCGCTTGTCCCAGTCATCTTCGTCGTTCGAATTCTCTTCTCTGCTGCGCTTTTTGGTCGTAGGTGAGACATCTGCGACGGAGATGGAATCGAGCTGAGATTCGATGTCGTTGAGGTTGTTTTCAGGATCGTCTCCAGCAATGTCGTCGTCATGAGGGGCATGCGGCGGTGCCAGTTCGTGACCTGGACCGGGTTCCTCTTCCCCGGGTGCGCTTTCCGCGGGGGCTGATGTCTGCCTTGGCAAACGTGAAGGCTGCGGTTGCAGGCAGGACGTCGAATTTATAGCGTGAGGGTTTCTGAGCGACCCATGTTTTGATCTGTTTCGGCTGGTTTTCTGGAGGGTCCAGGGCGGAGACGAGGGCAAGGGCGTTGGCTTTTCCGATCTCGAGTACGGTGGCGCGGGGGCTGGCGGGGGCGTCTGGCTCCATTTTCGTGGGATTAGACGCCATTGTAGTTGTCACGCGGGTAGCAAATTGTAGGGAGAAGGGTTGTCGGAGCCGGTGGGTAGTGCGAGTGGGTGGAAAGTCGTGGAGTAGATTATGCCTGCCGCGATTTTGTGCACTTTGCGCAGACCGGTATTTTTATCCACATGCTCCTCGATATTGACGCGTATTATCGGCATATATCGGTGCTGTTGTCCTGTACTTTTCTCCGGGTGCCGACCATTCACTCGCTGAAATGGCCGTTTCCTCTTAGATTCTAGTCACCACTAGTGCGAACATAGCGTGTAATCAGGACACTATATCTTGGGCGCAGCAAAGCTGTGTCTACGGCTTTTGAGGAACTTTCGACGATGATAGGATTGAGGAGACGTAAAGAGATCGAACGATAATCATGCTGTCAGAATGTTACTTCATGGGCCACGTCGTGTTCTCAGTCGCCCTTTGAACAGCCTTTGTCCCTTCTTTTCTAGTTACCGACCACGGCCTACTGAATAGGAAAATGTGGACTGGGATCTTGTGAAAGGGTTGTCTGGACAAGAGTGGCAAATAGAGTGGTTGCTAGCCCGATGACCACACGAAAGGAGCCAAACTCAAGATGCCATATCCCCCGTGAAAGATCCCACAGAAGGTAAAGGCGGGAGATTGTTGTTGTTTACTTTGATATCGCAATGGTAGCCGTGGGAGATCTTATCACATCAAGCATTACTTAATCAAGAGTTCCCCTATTTACTACAAGACTTTTTCACAACCTGTTCTCGTCTTGAACTATACGGCACTGCAACATTGAACTTACATCTGTGCACACTCCCCAGAACTCAGCTAAATTGCTCTGGCAGTAATCTAGGGGTATTCTTCCACAACCGAATCAGAGCAATGGGCTCCAAAGAAATGTCCCATCTCACTCGCCTGATCACGCCAGAAGACCTGCCCTTCCGACCGGCACACAACATGTCTTCGCTCGCCTGTAGCAAGTCACAAATCCCCAGGCCCATCTCTTGCGAGAATCTCCAGCGAGCAGCCCCGCATATACATTTGCCCACCACCTTCGTTGAGCCCTTTTGCGGCACTGCCATTGCCTTAATCTCCCACAGCCCAGCCACCGAGTCAGACATCCAAGACTTCATTCTGGACTACTATGAAGCCGTAGAGAAGATCGGGCACGATCTGATCAAGCCCAGTGGCACGAAGTTCGTGTGGGTGCGATAAAGGAGGATCTTTGGCCGGGCCAGTATTACACGAATGAGTTGCTTCAGACGAAGGCTTTGCTTCGAGAGGACGGCGAGGTAGTGCTGGATGAGCAGACTACGGAGGACTTGGAGATTTTCTGTCGCGACAGTGAAGCAGAGAGCCACAGTGACGCTGAGGCTGCTCGCAAGACACGACTTATGCCCAGCCATAAGGGCACGTCTCTCGCTGCGCTGATTGCGGGTGCTTCTGCGTCTGACTTTCTGCCTGGAGAGGATGACATTGAAAATAGATCATTGAGCACGACTCCGCCATCCATCATCACTTCGAAGCAAATGCACGCTTCGAAGTCACCATCGACACCCACCAAGACCCGTTCATCGTCATCCGCTGGCTCCTCACCAGACAACGACACCAGCCCCGAGATCACTCGTGTGTCCCCTGTCGCACCTCATCGTCACGGTCTTTCCTTTGCAGCTCTGATCGCCGCCGCCGATCTGTCGGAATCAGAAGGAGGCTCTGACACAGCATCCGATCCCAGCGACGACCACTCGCCCCTGTTGGAGTACAAGTACGTCGATACACCGAGGCCTGAAGACTCTCGATACTGCTACGACCCCATCTTCCGGGGTCGCTCTCCGTGCGATACGCGCGAACAGCTTGCATACGGTAAATCGGCAAAGGCGGCGATCAAGCTGCTTCGCCGACGCTTTGCGGCGGACCATGATGCCACTGGTGATGGTTCATGGTATCGGGAGTGGATCGTGTGGAAGGGCGAGAGCGGCAATCCTTCTGGAGCATTGATGCATGGTGGGAGTATGTTGCGCTACGAGATCATGTCCGATAAAGACGAGAAGCTGGAGAATGAGGAGCGATATGATGCGTCGGGCTTCTTGTATGATTTGGAATCTGAAGATGACGTTGTTCTGGTAAGTCGCTGTCGCTGCGTGTCTGGTTGCTTTTCGCTGATAGATTTCTCTAGGAGTCCAGCAGCCCCTTCGATTACGCTGTCGGAGTGTATGTTCCTCTCATCAAGGAAGCCACCGATAGCCTTCTCGGTGATATCACTGACCCTGCCCACAAGAAGGATGATTTGGTCTCTGAGGTACACAACGTCGATACAGCATTTTTTCACAATGTTGACCACACACAGGAGACGAACGTTAGATTTTACTACGGCGACACTCATTCGTCGCATATACCCACATCTACACCCGCAACTCGAACTATACACATCCGCAACGCATCCATGAACGACGTGTGGGGCGATCTGTCGTCCGTCCAAACGTCGATCTTCTCCAAGCGCTCCATGGCTACGACGAAGTCATCGCGTACGAGCGTCACTACGAGTCACCTCGATCACTCGAGATTGATTGAGGCCCTTGATCTTAGTATCAAGCAGCACAAGTCTCAAGACGGCTTCGTCAGCCTCAATGGGGTTTTGGTGGCGGAGCTCAGGCGGCCACACTCAGCTGGCGACAACACACGCTTGGGTGATGAGCGGTGCGAGTCTGCACCGCTAACGCGCAAGATGTCCATTGCCTCGTTGCACTCACGGGCATGCGACGACGACGGTTCACTGTCCGCGTTGGGTACATGGATGGTCACTGACGAATCAGGGCACATTGCCTCGAACACCAGTCATCCGCAGGAACCCACCGTCTCAGCTGCGGACGATATTTCGCCAACCAACGTCGAAGATGCAAGCTCATCAACCGTTCCCGGTCGCCAAACTAACTTCGTCGAGCACTTCGACGACACTGATTCCGAGGCCGACTACGATCCTATACCCATTGGTGAATCATCAGCTAACAAACCATCACGACGTGCGAAGTGGATTGGCAAGATCAAGAGTGAGGCAGAGAAGGTGACGGGTCAGGTGCAGGCTGCGGTCAAGTCGACAAAGATGTTCACCCGGACGCTTGTTGGGTTTGTTCCTGCGGCGTTCAAGGCGAGGAATCTGTTTCAGGGCGTTTGAAGAAGTTGTGTGGTGTGTGAGATTTTCGTGGGGATATTGCCCATTTCGCTGATAGTTGCCATTTGAATCCACATGTAGGCACAATTTGTTGGCATCTTTACATTTTTCCGTTCATCTTTTATTCCAATATACGATCATTTCTCAGCTTCAATTGCTGAAATTCTAATTCTAATGCGGAAAGTCCTGAGACCACTTCCTCGGTAGGAAGAATTTGGTGTCCAGGGCCCGCGCCGAGGGTGAAAGGAACCTCTTGAACCGCCAACCACTGCTCGACCTTTCACCTATTGCAAAATTTTCTATGAACGCACAGATATTGCCCCGCTGTAGACAAGCACACAGATCAATATTGAAGGTCGCCCCCCAGACCCCAACTATTGTCATTGGTCCTCATAGCAACGCGCCAAGTCCCCCGCAACGCTGTGCCCACACACATATCTACCACATCTTGAACAGCTAATTCTACAATTGCTCTAAACTTCTTCCTAAGATTGACTTGTACATACAACTGCAAACTCAATTTACCATACACACACATACTCCCTCACACGTAAACAACACACAAGACACTCACAAAATGTCACCAAAAATGACCTTCCCACCTACCAACCCCACCCCCAAGACCAACTGGGCCGACGACGACGACGAAGACTTCGACTTCGACACCTGGGTTACTACAGCTGACACCTCCGCCCCAACCCTCTCCTCCCTCCCTTCGCTCCAACTCCCAGCCGCTGACGAAGACGAAATGTCTTTCACATCCACCTTCTCCACGAGCGCGGGTGAAGCCGCACCCTGGGCCGATTCCTTACCCCTCTCCTCACCCAAGCTAGAAACCACCGACTGGTGCTGTGGCGCAGCGATGCTCGCGTGGCAAGCTACGCAGAAGGCGCCCGATCTGCCTGCGTACGTGGAGATGAGCGGGTGGGACAATGGCGTCCAGTGTGAGTGGAGCCGAGTGCAGTATAGCCAGCACTGGGGAATTTGGAAGGTTGGCGGGGGCATGGATTGTAGGCGGACGGCGATGTTTAGGGGGTCCGGGCTGAGGGGGGTCGAGATGGTGGAGGAAGTGATTGAAGAGGAGGATTTCGCTCCAGAGGAGGATGAGATGGACACGCCCCTTACTATCACCACCGACAAGGATACGCTGAAGACCTTGTGCATTCCAGATGAAGGCTACTGCACCGATGACTCGCCGCTTGTTTCGCCGACCGATGGTGCGAGCGAGGAGGGCGTCCAGGTGTCCATCTCCACCACGCAGGTTGGTCTTGCGATGCTGAAGAATTTCACGCGGCATCGTCGCGTGGACTCTCAGGATGCGCTGAAGGAGATCAAGAAGGTGTATGAGAGTGAGATCGATGACGGCGAGACGGCTGAGGAGGAACAGGATATTGCGTTGGATGCAGACGGCGGAGATGGTGGGCTGCTGGACGACATCTCGATGTGTCTTTCCGATGCGGCGGCTAAGAGCTGGTACTTTGTCATAAGCCAGCCTTGGACAACTGTTAGTGCGATCGGTTCCAGCGTTGTGCTGGGAGGATCGATCTACTTGCTGCGCAAGGGCTGATTCCTTGTTGGATTTCCTTTCACTTACTACAGTGTGTGTCTCCGCCTTCACACAGTCGGCATTTGATTCAGAGGTATGGCGATGTGGTTTGAGAAGCGCTTGGTATGGTTCTAGGGCATGGATACGACGAGCATTGGACTGGGAGGAAAGGATTGGAGCTGAGGATGCTTTGTATTGCGATATACCCCAGGCGATAGAGAGCCTCATTGATAATAACAACAATAACGAATGGAACTCCGAAACCCTAAATCCCATGATGAAACGTCCAGCATGTACTCACAGGTGCTCACTCCAACAGCTTCGCCGACCTTGTACTCCCATTAGCCACTGCTAACCCACAAACCCTAGTAGTATTGGCGATGCACCTTCAGCGAAGGATGAACTTAAAGGCACCAGTGGGCACGAAGCTGGCACTCAGTACGCAAACGCCACGCTGACCTGTGGTGTAGCCAGGATCTGAGGCTACATTGTGCCCTGGAGTTGAGGCTGAAGATTGAACACTTGACGAATCCAAGGGGTAACGAGTCTCTTCCCGAAGAAATGATCAGCTGATACCGTGAGCACGATGACGACGATAACGATGGTGAGAAGATCCTCGCTCCCTTCCTATGATACGAGAACTGGGGATGTCGATCTCAATGATGCAGAGGCACGTGGAGAGAGAATGTGTTCAGCTGTCGACATTGCAGTGGTGTATGGAGTGATCGTAGCAGCGGTGTGCGAGGGATCAAAGCGTGTTGAAGCTACAGCATGATCGCAGCTTGACTGCAAAGACTTGAAGATGTTGGCAGTGTCTAAAATGGCCATGCGTACTTACTATGTCTTTGGAGATTCTGTTTGCGAGGTCCTTCCAATCAATGCCGCTGCCAAACATGTCGTCAAACCGAGCGGGACCCAATGTCTCCAGAAGAAGATCCTGTATTTCGCACGCGTTCTTGAGCTTGCCAAATTCTGCTAGCCTTGAGCGATCCATAGCGTCCTCTGACAAGCGGCTGCGCCGCTGTGGTTGGTTAGAGGTAAAGGCCTTGAGAACGTGAGTTGAGACTGAGCAGAATGTCGTGGAAGCTTACTGCAGCTTTTAGAATTTGATCGCAATAGGGAATCGTTTTGACATTATTCGAACTGGACTTGCGTTAGCCAGACATTGTAGCGATGTATGCGTTGATGATGCGTGTAACTAGTGATGACTGAATATGATGTTGAGTGGTGCGATGGTAACTGGTGGGAGGATGATGTTGAAGGGAGAACTGAGTCGAGCGGTAGAAACTGTTTACAGCAGACTGGGCGACAGCTCCTACCCTCGAAAGCAGGTAAGGGCCGCGCGCCTCGGTGAGGTAAGCGTACGATGAACGTGACTCTCACCCTACATTCTCATCTTCGACAATCGAAATGTTGGAGAGAGTAAGTGTGAAGATTCGCACAAGTATGGCATTACATGCTGTGCTCAATGTTGCATGAGCAGCTCTAATCCTAGAGCATCAATGCTGAGCCTGATCTCGGACCATCCTTTCGACTCCATCGCCACCAGCTTCAAGCACGCACTCACTGCGCCGGCGAGTGTATCCGTATGGCCACAGTCACATGATGAGCCCTCTCTCGCTGCACTGGCCTACCGCGATCAAAGCCGCCAAGCTCTTTGTCCATGAACCATCTGTACAATTGTATCGACATCCTCCTCGATTTCTCGTCGCTCATATCGCTATCCACAAACGCCGCCGCCCTCTCGATGTCCTTATGCGGATCAATTGAGCAGCATGAGAAGGTATTCTGCAACAAGCGTTGGGAGAAGGTTCCCAATCCGATTCCACGATGAGCTTGCACCAGGCCGTAGCCGATCCAGAGGAGGAACAGGAGACCGATGAAGATGCTGGCGATACGATCACCCTCTTTGCATGGGATCTTAGAGGTGGTTGTATTATCGCATACAGTAGCATTCAATAGGGCGGTGGTGAGTTCATTGGAATGACGGCAGATACATGCCGTTATATTCACTTCGGCGGTGGCGGTGGTGGTGATAGACATGGTACAGGCGCGCCAGTTGATCGGGAATTGTGAACCGTCGCGGGAAAACTACCAGATGTCAGGCTTGAGCTTCGTGGGTGCAAGTGGGCGCGACACGTACGAATGGTGCCGTTGAAGCAGTGAACTGAAGACGGAGTGTGTGCGGGTGTCACAAAGAGCAGAGTCTGCGGAGTTATAAAGTGCTTTGGAAGTCGCGATCGTGTGAAGTACTAGGTTGTGCGTTTGCTGTAGACCACGTGCCCGACTAATTCGTGCGCTCTTCACAACGTTTGTCACGTCGCGCTTCACAGAGCCCTTATCACGAAGGCTACATGTAGTCGTCAACGTCGGGCATGCGAAGGGCTCGGGTATGGCGAAGGGGGTAAAGAGTCACAATGACTCGAAAACTGTACAAAAAAACCACGACTATGCTGCCATTGAACATTTCCATGAACTAAGACAACGCAAAATCTACCACTAGCCCTCCCAAACAACACCTTACAAACTGGACCCTCCACACGGCCCGCCATTTATGTTCATGGATTCGACCAATATCTCGCATGGCAGAAGCTATCATCTCTCGAAAGTTCTCGTAAGCCATGCTCCAGCTTCCGCCAAAGCACCCCATCTACTGCTAACTTTTGCCCTGAGGCTACAAAGCTCCAGCTCATCATCCTAGTCGATGCAAGTACAGTTCCCAAAGGAATGAAGGGCGGTTTGAGCGGTTTGGCCCCAGGACAAGATTACAAAATCTCCAGTCTAGGGCGCAAGATCGATGGTAAAAAAGTCGGCCTCGTTGTTGGGTGCATTGTCGGAGCTTGGATCCTATTCGCGCTGGTCGTGGCAGCGTCGGCCAAGGAGAAGACGAGGAACAGGAGTATTGTGGCAGGTTCGCCGATTGGTTATGTCCAAATTAAAAGTGCTGCCCGAATTGCAGTCGGGGGGGCTGTATTTGTTGATTGAGAAGGTTTCGGTCATGGGGTGTATTTCTGCCATAAGGTGCGCAATAAATCGATCATATTGTACTTCGCGACGACTTTATAATTATACTTGGGTTATGAAGGATATTCAGCTAAAAGCACACCTCAAAATTCCGATGCATCATCTTGTCAGATATTACGAGTGGTGAGAGGTCCGGAAGCCGAACAAGGCCGTACAAGCCAACTCGATCCTACTTCGGCTGAACTAGTACGAAAGCATGTATATCTTAAGAGCGCTTTCAAGACAACACGAAAGAAGGCAGAAGAAGAAAAAATCGTGAATCAAAATCTATTAGGTTGTATCAACGATCTGACACATCTACATGTATATTTCAAACCGACCCCACACCTCCCCCTCTCACACCCATCACAATAATGGTACCTCGCATACCCCCTGCACTTTCTATGATAGATATCCCTCCGATTACCACAGCACATCGCCCTTAAAAACCTACTGCCCCAGCGCTCTTCCTTGTCGTACTTGCTCGTTTCCCATAGTGGCGGGGCGACCCACATGAGAAGCAAGTAGACTATCAAGCCCACTGGTACGGCGTAGCTTTTCCACGCTGGCGCGGTGGAGGCGTGAGGTTGGAATGGCGATTTGGCCATGACATCGTGGGTCTGAGATGGCAGGGGTGGATGCGGTGCGACATGGGATGCCGTGGCCGTTGAGGACAGCGCTGCAAGCACCTGACGAGTGTAGTCAGCGGTGATCCACGATCTTCACTTCTCGGCACAGACTTGGATGAATGCGAAAAAGGCCAGGTATTCTAGTATATTGATGCAGCGAGAAAAGAGCTGAATCAAAGTCATAATGCGTCCGAACGTTCTCTAACAAAACACCAATCCCGGCAAACTTCGTGAATAGCGTGGATGCGAGAGAAGATAGGGGGAGGTGTGAATTATTCGGGGAGTAAAATATATAAGGTATTGTTGGTGACACCGAGCACTGTTCGCCATGTGATGTGGCAGAGTGACACACAGTACGTGGCCCAAACGCAGTATTTGAAGAGGGGTTGCGAGAAGTGCGCTAATCATGGCAAAGAGGCAAGTGACTTGATCGGCTGTATTGACAACGAAAGGATGCTTGGTGACAGCTTGTTGGGCAAACTTGTCGGAGGACTCGGTAAGGAAGTCTAGATGGAAGAGCTATACTTAGCAGATGATAATTGTTAGGGGTCGCAGACTTCGGATGAGAAGTTGGTCTCTTCGGTCACAGCAAATCACGTAAGACTACTCAGGACATGTCATGATAAACACTTGGTTGTTTTTGCGTTTCCTGCTCAAACTCAATCTAAAATGCTTCATGAGTATCCGCATCACGACTTTCCTTGCTCATCCCAGATCCCTGATTCCCACTGCCACCAACAACATCAGCAGCGCAGCTGAAAGATAAGCGCATTCTTAACCCGAACCAAGTATGGTTGTCCATTCTTCCTCGTAAACAGTGCGTGCACAAGTGCGAACACAATCCACAGCTCGAAAATTCCTCCAAATACGAGTAATATGATGGTCGAGGGCATCATCTTTCCTGTGGGCTGTGCAGTGGGGCCACGCTCTGTGGGCTCGATGACTGAAGGTATGGGCCTGGGCATGGCTGATGCTGAGTCGACAAGAAGAATGTATGCAGCCTGTATAGAAGTCAGTAACGTGTCGTGGGAGAACCAGAGCGGAGAGTACGTACCGCCAAGGCTGGGAACACGAAAGGTATGGGAAAATGCTGATCAATGGTACAAAGCATCGGATTTGAGATTTGTGGGGATCAGGGCTCATTTACTGACTCTTGCAGTGGTGTAAGTCATATGAAAGTAGCAGTAACGCTCCATGGTCATCTTGAATTACTGAAGCTATTCAAATTCGAACTCACATATCAAAGGAGACTGGTAATTCACAAGCTGCCTTCTCTTGATAGCTCTATGTGAACTTCCATGGAGTGTCTGTCGCATATATGGGTGTGGAGGTAGCATATCCATGGCTTGAAGTGATATCAAGTGATTAAGAACAACGTACGCTGGTATAGACGAACGAAAATTGTTGGTGTTGGCATTCATCACGTCTGTAGGTAGTCGCAGCTGCGTTGATTCTCGGTGGAGGCAGGTGCATGCCAGTTCCAAGCGCCGGCACACCACCGTCACTGCCACATTGGCAGTGCCGTTCCTGGAACGCGTCTTGAATGAGACGTGCAGCCGTTGCTTCACACACGCGTGCCAGTCATATATCCTCACACTTTTGACTAGCATGATAACACACCATTCTCTTTACGCCTATCATTACTAGTAGTTCTCCTTTACGCTCTCGATCAAACACTCTTGCAAACTACTTTCGCTTCGATGTCCGGCATTGACTGCGACGTTCTGGACGATATTCATAAGTCTCGACGTGCTGCAAAGCTCGAAAAGGAAGCTCAAAACGCTGATCGAATCGCCAACCAGCTCGACAAGCTCGACGAGCTCGACAATCCATTTAAAATGCAGAGTATTGTCAACAAAATAACAGGAAAAGAGCCCCGGCGCAATGGTGAAATCAAACTGGTCAACATCGCCTTCCACCATGCCGGCTACGATCCCAAGTCATTCAACACGGTCATGTTCCGCCTCAAAGGATCGAAACACTATGACGGCGGTGTGATGGCGAGTTTGGCACTTCTGTTTTTCTACTTGCTCATCGACGATGACACATCCAAATTTCTTTTCTTATCGCGCATACGAGGAGGGGAACCACTAAATGTGAGAGCGGACACTATCTTGTGGGACAGCGACTTATACCTGCATTGCCCGAATCCCGACGACCCAGCCGACAAGCTATGGCAGTTTCCACTTCTCCCTAGCTTCACCATGTGGCAAGTCCCTCGGAGCCGGCCGATGCATTGGAAAGATGCGAGAAAGAGTATGGCGAAGACGAACAGCAACCTCCAGTTTTCCGGACTTAAGACAAATGCCGATCTTGACTTGATGACTTTCTGCAATGATGCGGTTAGTAATCGCGATTGGAAATGCGTTCTTTCCGGCGCGTATGAATCGAAATGCGAGCGCGCATACATCGTGCCTCTACGACTGCGCAATCTGTGGGTAACGGAGAAAATGGGCAGGTGGTATGGCGACAAGTCATTCATCAGAGGCGCTAACACACTCCTCACCGCCGCTATCAAATCAACTGCAAAGAGACAGCGACTGAAAGTCCCCTACGACGAAGCAACGGACATGTACCACCCCATGAACGGACTATACTTGAGGAGCGATATCGCGCAGGCGTATGATAACGGAGATTTCATACTGATCCCCGAGGGCGCGCGCTGGATCGCGCACTTTTTCGATCCGGCACACAAGTTGGCATATCGGTTTGACCACGAGACAGTCAAAATTAGTCACGAAATCTCTCGGAGTTTGCTATTGGTCAGACCGGCTATGGTTGCGTTCAGACATGCGTACGGGTTTCTCAATCAGGTTCAGCCAAAGTCGGCAATGAAGGAGAACAAGGCCACTACGCCCGCGCAGCCGCCTGTGGAAAATGCGACGGAAAGTCTGGGACTACTGTTGTAATTAAACCATGGTACTAGACGTATGATCAATAGTAAAACGGGGTCTTTTTGCCCATTATCAAGTACAACAGGTGATGCTCAGAATAACTTGAATCCACCCGGAACTTGTCTTTGAAATATGCCAGTCGGATCATACTTTCTCGCAACCTGTTTCAACTTCATCTTCTGCTCCTCTCCATAGCCACCCAACGGATCTTGGAACCCAGCAGCAAAGTTGAGGTACTTGTACGGATGATACACACCCTCCGCTTGTGTGACCTGTTCGATGACCGCGATCAAGTCCTTCAGACCCTTGTTGAGACCCTGAGTCGCTTGAACGCCGTCAAAAGTGAACACAATCTGCAGGAAGACCATATTGTTTGTTCGTTCCCCGGGCGCAAAGCCTAAGCTGTTTGGAGATGAGACGTTCTTGGGCGATGGGAGAGCTTGGAATGTCAACTCAGCCGAAGGGTTGGCAGAGGCATATTCATCGCAGATTCTGGGAACGAGGCTTCTCCACAGCGCATGAACTTTATGCACAATCGTAGCATCGACGTGAAATGAGGTCGTTGCCCATATTGTGCTGTTCGAATTAATGAGCATGAGTGCAAGTAAAGATGAAAAGGAAAAGTCTGGCTGCATACCGTCTGGGTGATGCTATGACCTGCATTGAGGCGTTTCTTGTGTGCTCGCTGATCGGCGCTTCTACCATACCGTTCGAGATTTGCGGCTTCACTTCCGTGATTTCCTTCAAACCACCAGGCCTGAGATCGGTTTTAGTGTACCACATAATCGCGACTGGATTAAATTTCGTCTCAGAGTGATTGTATCGAATGGTAGCCCAGCCAGCAATGTACTTGTCTGGCGTTCCCGCTGTTTTCATGTTGGTAAAGGCAGTCAAGAATTCTGTAGCTGCGCCTGGTGCGTATACAATTCTGCCGCCCCAGATACGCGTCGCTGGGTATGCTTCGAGATCGAAGCGAGTGACTATGCCGAAGTTGTTCTGGCCGCCTTTGAGAGCTGCGAAGAGATCCTGCCGCGATGTTGCATTAGCGTTCACAATAGCCCCGCTTGCAAGGACAATTTCGAAGTTCAAGATTGAGTCGCACGCCCAGCCAAACTGAGGCGAGAAGAATGAGACACCGCCTGGCACCGGTCAGCGCTCCCATCGATAGATACGTGCGGAAAAATCGAATACCTCCAGTTAGAAATCCCGCTGTGCCCACAACACCGATGCGACCTGCAAGAACAGTCAAGTTTCTCTTCTCTGCTGCATTGTACGCATCTTGCGACAATGCACCTGCTTCGACTCGCACGACTTGATCGTCTCGTGAGACTTCTACGGCCTTCATGCTTTGCATGTCGATAGTAACACCGTTGTCGATATTGTTGAAGCCAGCATTAGCATTGTGACCACCACCCTTCACAGCAAAACGCGTGCTATTACTCTCATTCAGCACGCCGAGTGTGACTGAGACATCTTGCGCTGATGTTGGACGAACAATGCAGTTGGGGTGAAGACGGAGCTGGATGAATGGATATGACGAGATTGAAGCATTATAGATAGGCGCATCCGGGAAGAAGACCCGGTCTGGAAGTTGCAACGCCAGTCCATGGCATACTGTAATTTGCGTTGTATTGTCTGCCCTGACGAGACCAAACGCGAGAGCGAAGAAAAGAGCCAGTCGAGAAAAGTTCATCGTTAGAACAAGAATATGATATGCACTCAACACACTCAAAGCTCTGTTCTTATACTTGTCAAGAAAATCTGCATCATGCGCAGGCTGACCGGACCATGCCGAAGTATCAACCCTCCATCATCGCGACATACGAAGCTGTTCTCCATCCGCATACGAGCATTGTCAGTGGCGTCGTACTTTGGTAAGCCACAATTCAATATCCGTGAAGTGATTGGCTTGGCGGAGAAAGCGCCCGAATTACGAAGTCAGCCTTCGACATGCATGTGCTGATCTCTCATACTGTGGGGAGCCGTGGAACTGACAAACCTGCACCCCCGAACGCAATTATCGTATGAAATGCAGCGTCTAATTTGACGATCGGTGAAGAGCTGGGCACAACCCCTGCTCGTGTGTAATTGGTGTCAAGTGAGGTGTAGTCTCCAAAGCTGCATTGCAATCGAAGCAACCTTCGCATGATCAGAACTAGTGCACCGAGCAGTTGCGGAGTAAGCTGCGATGATGCTTGAACTTGTGTTCATAGTCCCCGGTCTTGTAGCTGCAGCAGCTGGAAGATGTTCCAGAAGATGACACGAGACAGTCACAGATTGTGACGACCTGATAATGTCAACTCTTCGAAAATGGCGGTCTCAAACTGTCAGGTTTTCTAATTAGTACTCAAGTATCTCAACTATCGATTGCGTTGAAAGTCGTCTAGGTTTACCCGTCTAGAGCTTCACCGAGAAGTCGAATGCCACTGAACTGGTCGTTTGTTTTCATGAGCCCTTTCCGCTTACGGAAGCTGGGACTGCTCGTATCACCACCTTCCGAAGAGACGAGTCGTGGGGCATCGGAAACGTCGTGCCTTGAACGCATGTGGTGTTACCGCTTACGAACAAGGCAAGAATTCGGAAAACCTGCATGACTCTGAGAGGATGTAGCTGACAAGGCTGTCGTGCTGAAAAGGATGACCCCTCTTACCTAATGGTCAGAAGCTAACGGAGAGATTTTCGGCAAGATTATGAGTGACTCTGTGTCGGACCGGCATAAATAGGTGGAGCGCAGTATGGTGGATCTTTATGGAGATGCAGAACATTTGACCGATTCTATACTTCTGGGTAGTAGGTCGTTACTCACTTACGAAAATGTCTCATAATTTTTGGAGAGTGTGGTTCGAAAGTGATGATATCACGGCAGAAATTATGGCATGCCACCAGACTTTCAAACGGTGCGGAAATAGAATCAATGAAGCTATGCGAGGCTAGAGACATCAGCACAGTATAGGTCAAAGTGGCAAAAGCTCGGAAGATCATTGTTCATACAAAAAGAGGTGGGCAGTGTAGTCGGAATTCGGGATAGCGTGTACCGTAGCTACCCCACGTCGCGCCGTTTATGGAGACACCAAGACTAGCAATGACGTCCAACAGTACATAAAGTGGACTTCATCAGCAACCCAACAAGTTCAAAACACCAATTTCGCATCAATTCTACGTACAGCAAGCATGTCAACGACAAGGAAAGATCTCTATGTCGGTACCGACAAACACAAATGGTGGAAGGAAGCTGTTGTGTACCAGGTAAGGCCCAACACAACACTGGACATATGTCACTTTTTTTTTTAATAATGATCACAGGTCTACCCAGCTTCATTCCTGGACACAAATGGTGATGGCTGGGGAGATATCCCTGGTATCACGTCCAAGCTGGACTACCTCAAAGACCTCGGAGTTGACGTCGTCTGGGTCAGCCCAATCTACAAATCCCCCCAAGCAGATATGGGCTACGACATCGCCGACTACGAAGACATCGACCCATCCTATGGTACCCTCGCTGATGTCGACAACCTGATCGCCGAGCTCAAAAAGCGCGGTATGAAGCTCGTCATGGACCTAGTCGTAAACCACACGTCCGAAGAGCACGCCTGGTTCCTCGAATCCCGCTCCTCCAAAACCTCCCCAAAGCGCGACTGGTACATCTGGAAGCCCGCGAAGTACGACGCAGATGGAAATCGCCAGCCCCCCAACAATTGGGCGCAGATTCTTGGTGAAGCAAACTCCGCCTGGACCTGGGACGAGAAAACCCAAGAATACTACCTCTCGCTCTTCACCCCCGAGCAGCCCGACTTGAACTGGGAAAACCCAGCAGTGCGTGATGCCGTCCACGCCGTCCTGCACTTCTGGCTCGACCGCGGCTGCTCGGGCTTCCGCATGGACGTCATCAACCTGATCTCCAAAGTGCAATCCTTCGGCGACGCGCCCATCTCCGTACCCACCAACAACTACCAGCCCGGCGACAAATTCTACGCCAATGGTCCGCGCCTACACGAATACCTGCAGGACATCAACCGCAAGGTGCTGAGCAAGTATGACACGCTGACAGTCGGTGAAATGCCCTTTGTCCGCGACGAGGACGAGATCATGCGTGTAGTAGGCGCGGACCGCGCGGAGCTGAATATGATTTTTAGCTTCGATCTTGTGGATATAGATAACGTGCCGGGCGACTTCAAGTACACGCTGCACCCGTGGGATGCGCGCGACTTGAAGAGAATCGTGAACAGGCTGCAGAGACTGATGCTCGAGCGCGATGGCTGGAACACGCTATTCGTCGAGAACCACGATCAGCCACGCAGTGTATCGCGGTACACGGATGACAGCGACGAGTGGCGCGCGTACGGCGCGAAGTTACTCGCGCTCATGCAGTCGACGCTCGCAGGTACGCTGTACGTTTATCAGGGTGAGGAAATCGGCATGCGCAACGTGCCAGCAGAGTGGGGCGAGGAAGAGTACAAAGACATCGAGAGTATCAACTTCTTTAAAAAGTGCGTCTCTCCCTTACCCTCCCCCTCTCCTGCTTACAAACAACAGATACCGCGACTTGTATCCCGGTGATGAGCAAAAGCAGGCACTAGGGCGCAAAATCATGCAAAAGAAATCCCGCGACAACGCCCGCACACCCGTTCAATGGACATCCGCCCCGCATGCGGGCTTCACATCCGCTTCCTCCATCCCCTGGATGCGCGTAAATACAGATTATCCCTCCACCAACGCCGAAATCCAGCTCTCTAACCCCACGCCCTCCCCCGGCCATCTCTCCGTCCACGCATTCTGGCGCCGCGCGCTGGCGAATCGCAAGAAACACGCGGACGTGTTTGTGTATGGGGATTTTGAGATGCTGGATATGGAAGATAAGAGCGTGGTGGCGTTTAGGAGGTGGAGTGCGAGAGAGGAGTTTGTTACGGTGTTGAATTTTAGTGGGGAGGGGGTGAGGTGGGAGGGACTTGGAGATGTGAGGGTGGAGAAGTGGGTGGCGGGGAATTATGATGAGAGGGAGTTGGAAAAACGGGAGACGGGGAAGGGGGTGGGGGTGGAGTTGAGGGCTTGGGAGGGGTTGTTGGGTGTTGTGAAAAGGTAGGTTCAGTAGATGGTTGGGACCGAGGTGCAGGTTATATTTCGATCGTGGGTATCATCCTTGTTGACTCATTTCTTCATAACTTCTTATCCATTACCCTCATCCCTCCTTATCCTCTTCACTTCCTCCCATCTTTCTCACCCTCAACACGTCCAGTTATCTTCCTCTCAAAGACATCCGGCTGTACCGTGCGCCCAGTTTTATCCCTAAACCGCCAACTCACCCTATTCCACACCATCTGATAGTCCTGCTGCAAAATGCGCGCAACAAGCCTCAAATCATTCGCCGAGAACGTGTCGTCGGGCTTGACTTCGAGCTCCCGAGGCGCATTGGCGCGGTCCTCACTGGAGTGGTGGTGGGATTTGTGGGAGTGGTCATGAGCGGACTTAGGGGAGTTGGCTTTCGATGCGGGTTTCGTGGGAGCTGTTGCGGCGCCCCAACCGGAGGCCTGGAAGCCGGTATTGGCGTTGGTATTGGCGTTAGTTTGAGCATTGGTGTCCCATCCTCCACCGTTGTTGGTGTTGGTCGTGTCGTTGGCTCCACCCCATGCTGTGTTGGCGGTATCGTTCGCGCCGTCAACTTGTGCGCTCCAGGCGTCTGGGGCTCCGTTGTTGGAAGCTGGCTTTTGGCTCCCACCACTTCCCCAGGCGTCCTTGTCACTCCCCGTGCCTCTGCCTCCACCTCCGCCGCCCCAGGTATTGGCAGTCGCATCAAAGCCAGGGCTGTCGTTGTTGCCGCCATTGCTGCCACCCATGTCCCAGCCGTCTCCGCCAGAGGTGTTACCAGCTCCCCATGCGTCGTCACCTTTGTTACTAGAGCCACCTTTCTTACTTCCGCTCTTGCTTTTGCGGTCGTCCCCTCTATTCCAACCGCCTGGGCCTGAAGTGTCTGCTGCCACGTTCCAAGTGTCGGTAGTGTTGCCGGCAGGGTTGTCCCAACTATTGCCGCCTTTATTACTTGCAGCTTTGTTGCTTGTACCCTTCTTACTCCCTCCGCTGTTCTTCCCACCAGAGGCTGCTGGTGTGTCTCCCCAGCCACTTGTGTCATTCCAGGCAGGTGTTTCTGCATTGTTTCCACCAGAAGTTCCTGCCTCTCCCCATCCACCCCAGGTGTTTTCGGCTGCCTTGTTTTCAGCCGTACTACCAGCTTTGCTCTTCTTGTCCTCTTCTTCGCCGAACATGCCGAACCCGCCGCCACCGAAAATGCCACTGCCATCACTCTTGTCTTCGTTGCCGCCAGAGTTCTGATCATTCTTGTTGCCCTTCTGATGTCCCTTGTTGTTACCTCCACCTGATGCATTCTTCTCTTTGTACCACGCGGCCTTTTCCTTCTTCGTCATCTGGGATGGATCTTTCTCTTGATTGCCTTCACCTCCACCACCCCCACCCTTGCCGCCCTGCTGTTTACCAGCAGAATTTTCACCGCCCTTCGCATTCAGCTCTTTGTAGCGCTGTTTGCACTGAAACACTGGCTTGTCGATCTCATTGGCAAACTCGGCCCAAGGCTTGTTCTTGTTTTCGGTCTTCCAGGCGAGCAGCTTCTCATCTTCGTCCTTGGTGAAGCCGTGTTCATTTTCGCCTTCTTCTGCATCTTTGTTGGTAGCTTTCTCTTTCTTGTCTCCCTTGTCCTTCCAGCCTTTCGCAGCATCATCAACTTTCTCCGATGTCGCCCTCCTGCTCTTCTCACCGTGCAAGCGACTTTGGCCGTGACCTGATAGCTTGCCTTTGCGGCCGTCGCTAGCAGCCCACTCCACGATTCCAATTGGGCTGCTTAGCTGGCATCAGTCAGTAACGACACCGGAATAGCTGCGATATTGCGCAACTTACTATTTCGTCCAAGCCGCTCGGCTGCCGTGGGCGCGGCTTAGGCGGCGGCGTGGGGTCCTTGAACGGCTTATTGCTGAGTCCGAGAACGTAGGCCATGGATATGCGGCGCAGAGGCTCATTCGGCGCAACCATGATGTCACAGCGGCGTGCTCGCCAGTTGTGTTGTTGGTGAAGTATGTGGGTCGATATTGATCAGCAACCTTGTACCTACGCAATGCACAGAAAGTCAGGTTGGTAATCCGGAATCGAATCGACGGAAGAGGCGAGCGCATGGCAGTGTGAGGAGCGATCGAGAAGTTAGATGTTGTCCAAACGGTGAAGTGAGTGATGACGAGCTCACGTTGTCTTGGCGACGAGGAAAGAGCTCCTGATGGCCGCTATACAAACGCGTTCGGGAAGGTCCCGCACTGCGATTGAGGTACATACCTCACGGCGCCTCTTCTCTCACCTTACCGCAAACAACAATCAACCACAAGACAACCAAAAGCGATCCGGAGAGCGCCGTGCGTGTGCCAAGCTACAGAGTAGACGGCTCGCTCTGTGGCGGTCATATTCGAAAGCCCCACTCACCCAGCTCTTGCACCAGTTGGGTACATTTCAGTACCCGGAAAAGTTCCGCAGTCGACCAAAGCAAAGCTAGTTGCAGGGCAGGAGTACATGCACAATGGTCGATACCAGGAGATCTTCGCGAGGCAATGGCGTCAATGAATCGTCCACAGTACTCAAGATCGGTAAGGCGGCAGGTAAGCGAAACAGTACCATCCTCATCCGGGACAGATATTTACCAGCGTAGCAGCTGCTATAGTCACCCGCAAGAAAAGCATCACTGAATCCTCTTCGTCTCCAACCAGAGAGGACTCCAAGAGCAAGGACTGGCTCGAGAACTTTGTAGGGCGTCCCAAATTACGCCCTTTTGTTCAGCCTACCAACCTGTCATACAATAGCAACAACAACAACGCCAATTCTGTCACCTCAAACACGGCCAAGGATGGAGCAAACTTGCACAATAAACCACCAGTGCACATCAAGAGGGCCGCACCTACTCCCATGATGCAGAACAATAAGCGAGCTAGAGTTTACAGCGATGGTGGACGGAAAAATGACTATGGTAGAGCTGAAAGGTATGCGACATACACACGTCTAGTGAAGGAGCGAAAGGAAGTCATCAAATCGAAGGACACGCTGAAAGAGAAGAAGCTTAAGCTCGACGCCGACGCGGCCGTGCTGGACAAGGATGCCGAGGAGATTGATGGACAAATCGAGAAGATGATCCAGAACGCGTCAAAGGAAGAGATAGTCGAGTGGCTGATGAAGGTGTCGTCTTAATTGTACCCGCTGATACATAGGTGGACTCAGTGAGACGATGAATGTGGAGTGTGTTGGTCAATGATGTGCATAGCTTGGAGCAGCTTCATATCTATGATGTCAAATACTATCACAGCAATTGAACTTACACACACAATATGACGAAGCGAATCAAGTTGTGATGTCTTCTCGCGTCCTCTGAAGCAAGTTCAGAGGAACCCCTGCTAGCTCTTCGCACGGGCCCTCACCACCGCGTCGGCGACCCTTGCGGGCAACCTGGCCATTTCCGCATCGTGGAACTTCCTCAGAGACCAGAACCACAGCACACGACAGCCACTCACGACAATGCTGTTCCCCTCAATCGCTGCTCTCGCTGCGGCGACGAGCTTCTTCAGCCTCGCCGCCTCGCACAACATCCAAATGAAGGCCCACCAGCGCGAATGCTTCCACGAGGCGCTGCACAAGGACGACAAGATGACGGTCACGTTCCAGGTTGGCGACAGGGAGTTTGGAGGAAGCGGGAACCTGGAGATCGATTTCTGGGTAAGAATTGCCATCCTTCCTCAATTCACTATCCAATACCTCATGTCCTGCTTGCATTGGCGCAAAGCCACTTGTCACCCCCAAGAGCCAATGCTAACCATCCACACCCCAGATCGAAACCCCCTCCCGCAGCTACCAAATTCACGAACGCGGCGTCTCATCTGGTGACCACTCCTTCACCGCGACCGAAGACGGTAAATACACGTACTGCTTCAACAACGAGCACTGGGGCGCCAACACCAAGGAAGTCAGCTTCAACGTGCACGGCATCGTCTACGTACCCGAGTCAGAGGCGCCTCAGGACCCGCTGGAGAAGGAGGTGCGCCAGATGAGCGAGCTGGTGGCGCAGGTCAAGGACGAGCAGAGCTACATTGTGGTCCGGGAGAGGACGCATAGGAATACTGCCGAGAGCACGAATAGCAGGATCAAGTGGTGGAGCATTTTTCAGCTGTGCTTTTTGACGGGGCAAGGATTCTTTCAGGTTTGGTGGTTGAAGCGGTTCTTTGAGGTGAGTCTGTGACATGGAGGTGATTGAATGATTTGGGGAGCTAATTGTTGTGCAGGTCAAGCGCGTGGTCTAAGAGTCGACCTTACCTGTTTGGCGGCTTGCATGTATTCTGGCAGTCTTGCTTATCTGGCGTTGGACCGCACGGCATCGGAGCGGAAGAAAAAGGGAGGAGTTCGCTAGAATCACACTACTTGACACTGGAGGCTCCCTTTTCTTGAGCCCTTCCGCCGGGTAACTATGGCATCACTTCATCTTATTCTGGTTCAACCACGTTCTGAAACTGTTGCCCGCTGTGCTTTGCTCCCGTACTTTGGTCCGGGACGGCTAGCTGCATGGACCGGCCAGCCTGGCAATTCACGACGCAGGCATCTTTACCGGAGCTAATTCGTGTCGTGCTCGACGCGTGCATCGAATGTTTGACACGTTTCCTTCTTCACATACATTTCGTTTGCCGATCCTATATATGTCACACTTCGGGCCATTTTCGCACCGACCTTCATTTGCCTAGCCTTCCGCGTTGTCACGTGCTTATCTCTTTTCACTGCAGCTACCCGCCTCGTCTCGTCTGTCAGGGCAGCGCGCAGTACGCGGCAACGTACGCAACAAAAGAGCACGCCATCAGTCGGTGAAAGCGTTGACACGTCGCGACTGCCTCGGGCGCTTTGTTTTGTTGTGACTTCGTTTGCTAAGCACTACCTTTACCTGCGCGCGCGCCTTCCCCGCGCTCCCTCGTTTATAAAAATCCTCCTCCGCCTTTCTCCACTCGCCACCCGCACCCAACAATGAGAGAGTGTGAGACTAGCAGATCAGACCCACATGGACTACACCCCAAACGACGCTGGCAGCCCTGCCGCACGCTATACGTATCTGCAGAGTTCGGATGAACAGCAAGCAAACAACAACGCCACTGCTCAACCCAGGCCTTCACGCCTTTCTCACCATCCTGCTACCTCTCCGCCTCATTATGGCCAAGCAAGAGCGTTCAATGGTTACCATGACGCTGCCATCTCGTCCCAGCCCGGGTACAACCATTATCCACCAACTCCACCTGTGCACGACGATGAGGTCCAGAAGCTGTTGAGTTGGCATGCACAGCAGCATGCGCAGCACCAAGCTTCGGAGCAGGTTCCTCGCACCATTAACCCCAATGGCTATGCCAATCACCACAACTATGCTGGGTCTTACAACACGCCTCAGGCGCCGCTGCCAGTTGCAGCTCCGGCATATCAGTACGGGAATACTTTTGGAAATCCCATGTGGCAAGCTCTGCCATACGGCTTCGGACAACACCAGAACCAACGACCACCATCGCCTGATCTGCAACAAGCTCGAGCTTCACTTGAACGACTACGACGACAGACATTGGACAACCCAACGATGCCAGACCTGGTCCATCGGCGATCGTTTTCGTCTACCGCAGATCCTGATACTATTCCCTTGTCTCCTTCCCAACTTGCACTCCTTCATGAAGTTACGTCTCTCCAGCCCCCGGTTCAACAGCGGCCGGCGCATACCTTCTGTCAACAGCCTCGTCCAGTCACGCCTCCTCATCAGTATGCACCCACATTAGCCAATGCTGCGATTGGCCCATCGCCTGGACACGATGGCATAACGCCGCTGGACCAGGAAATGATCCGCAAGCAACTAGAGTACGCGAAGAATGCCGAGAGAAGCGCTGAGAGGCGGCGACAAAAGAAGCTGTCCAATGCGGGTTCGATGGCACCACCGCAAGCCGCTCTCAGCACCAAGCGCAAGCGGTCATACAGGAAATCCACAGACTCCGCGTCTGCAGCTGGTCCAAAGCGCCGTAAGCCTCCTGTGAGGCAACAAGGGCCCCCTGATGCTGGTGAAATATACGCACCTCATCATGGCGGGCTTGCTTCTAGCCCTGCTGATGATCAAGCCCATCCGGGCCTTGGAATCATGCACCCAGTCCAACAGCCTCAAGCAAACTACACGTCCTCAAACGCACCGATTTTCAACACATCAATCTTTGATGCACCTCGAAACCAGCGGCTAATGTCTCCCCCAGAGCCTGCGCCTTCCGCACCTCTCGATTGGGACATGCAACATCAAGAAATCACCGCCAACTATGCTGACTACAAATGTTCCGTCACCCTGTTCCAGCTCGACACCGGATGCGGCTACGAATTTGCAGAATCCTGGCTCGAGAAACTGGTTGAAATCAACAACCTCGGACCACCGAGCCACAAATGGCACGCTCACAGCTCGCGCGGCTTCATCCAAGATGGCGATAGTCTCTCTTTCATCGCCCTTCACAACGCTGCCGATCCATTCGAATGGGGTGTACCACCGACGTCCACCACTTCGATCGGCTTCTACGGGCACTTCTGGCAGCAGAACGAGGAGATCATCTGGAAAACCTTCGCGCCTGGCTTCCACTGGCTGTTGGAATTTTGCAAGCAGAACGGCGGCATCAGCGTGAAGCAGACATGGACATTCGACAACCTGAGAGCCTCGGAGCGGCGCTTTCACAAAGCGTACTGGCTGGCGGCGCGCATGGAACCTACCAAGGACTTGCTGCGTCACAGGGGCTTGGTATATGATGTGCGAGTCGACACATTCGATGATGGGTTCCAAGTGAGCGAGGAGGATTTGCAGGGCGGCAAGGACTGGAGTAGGACGGAGGAGCAGAGTCAAGATGCGTGGAATGGGGTATTGGAGAAGAACGAGGAGATTGGTGATAGGCTTGATGGCGAGGCGAGGTTTGAGCATGTGTTCATCGGGAGCACGGAGGTGGATGACTTGTGAGGGTTTCGAGGTGTGGGTGTTGGATTGGAATAATGGGATTGGATTGCATGCGACGGATGACGGCGTTCGGCGAATGTTACTACACCCCCAGGATCGCATAGGATGCGGAGCATGAAGTCGTAAGGATCGACATTATGGAGGAATCGGTGATTTACTAAGCCAACCAAACAAGACGCATAATATTTGTATCCTCTGCTGTGTATAACATGTTCTAGTTCGTAACTTCATTCCCGTCAGATCCACCCTCGACCTAATCCTATACCTTCTCTTTATCCCCCCCAACCACCAACACCTCCACCGGCTCAATCCCGTCCTCATCGACACTAGTATTCCTCCCCCGCGTAAACACCGCCTCCCCCACACTCCCATAAACCCCCATCTTCCCCTCGCCCCTCTCATCCCGCCCCTTCCCCGCATCATACACCCCCCACCCAAACCGCACAAACCTGCTCCTCACCCGCTCATTCAATCCCACAAACCTTACCCCTGTCCCCTTGCCCCCAAACTTGCGCACATCGTCCACAAGGTCCGCCAGTGCGGTGAGTCCCGTGGTGTCGATATTGTGCATCCCGCTCAAGTCCAGAACGACGAGGCGGATTTGTACAGGCTCGTTGTCGGAATCGATGCCGGCGTGGCGGCGCATGCGGGCAGCGCGGCGCTCGCCGGCAACGCTCCAATTGCGATTTGCGCGCGCGGTGGCGAGGGTGCAGGGGTCGCCTGTGTTGTACGTCGTGATTGCGTCGAGGATTTGGGATTTGACGTGGTACGCGTTGGGGAAGAGGAGGGGTTGGTGGAGGGCGAAGATTTGCGTGTCGTGGGGGATGGAGGGTTTGTGGGGTGAAGAGGTGAGAAGGGGAGGGGGGAGGGAGGTGATGCGACGCGCGCGGTGGAAGGCGAGGAAGACGAGGTGGTACGCGATGCCCCATCCGACGGCGGCGCCGATGCCGACTTCGCTGCTGACAAAGAGTGTGAGCCAGAAGGCGAGCATCGATGCAATGAAGTCTACAAGACTGGTTTTCCAGTACGCGTAGAATGTGCGGAGTGGGACGAGGATGTGCCAGACTGCTGTGACGATGATGGCGGCGAGGGTGGCTTTGGGAATCCAGTACAGCGCCGGGCTGAGTTTGTATATACTGAGAATGACGACGCCGCCGGCGACGAGGCCGTATGTGGGCGATTTGACGCCGCTGTCGGAATTCACGGCTGTGCGCGACATAGCGCCGCCGACGGCCATGGAGGAAAAGAAGGAGTTAAAGAAGTTAGTCGTACCCAGGTAAACAAGCTCTTGCGCGGGATCGATAGTGTAGTTATTCTTTCTACCAAAGGCTTTCGCGATGGCGAGGTGTTCGATGGCAGCGGCGATGAAGGGTGCGATGGAGCGCGGGAAGACTTTGGAGATTAGTGGGGAGGAAGGGATTTTCGGGGGCAGTATGCCGTTGGATTGGACTTTTGAGAGAGCCCAGATGGGATCCTTGACGCGGTTCTTATTGACGGCGTAGGATATGCCGGTGAAAAGGCTGAGGACGACGGCACTACGGCCGAGGGCGAGGAGCCAGATCGCTTTGTTCTTTTTGCCCCAGCGTTGACCCATCTTTTGCATGAGAACGAGGATCACGATCCCGCCGAGACCGATACCAGTTGTGGGACCGTCGAAGTCGGGGATTTGACGGAAGAGATCACGAATGATGTTTGCGGTGCCAGTGCCGACGGTTACGCCAAAGAGTGAGGGGATCTGGCCGAGCATAATGACGATTGCTGCTGCGCTAATGAAGCCACTGAGAACAGGGATGGAGATGAATTCAAGCAGAAAGCCGAGTTTTAGAGCACCGATGACTAGAGCGTAGATGCCGACTGAGAGCGCAACGGCGGAGGCGATGGTTTGGGGCGTGTAGCCCTCTTTTTGAACATCGCGAATAATCTCGGCAGTCAAGAGACCCATAAGGGAAGTTGGACCAGTGGACATGTCTGGTAAGATCGTTAACATGCATTCTTTTCTGACGCTTTCCATTCCTACCTTTCGATGTGCCCATGATGAAGTAGAGGAAGTTCGGCAACCAGCTAGACATGAGCCCATATTGACCAGGAATTGTCGCAATCTTCGCGTATGCCAGCGACTGTGGGATCAAAAGTACGCCGACAGTGATGCCAGCGAGAGTGTCGTTTAGTAGCCATCGTGGATTGTATTTGGGTAGCCCTTGAAGTTGGTCAGTGCAGGTCTGTTGGGGCTTTTGGATTCGCTCACAGTGAATGATTGGCACTCTCTCTTGGAGATATTGGCTGGCCACTGATGGAGCAGCACGAACTGCTTTGCCGCCGTACCGCACAGTTCGTTGAAGCGTGACATCGTTGATGACGGCGTCTTTCACACGACCTGGCACTTTGCGGAAATAATCCATTGTGTGAAGCAGTCTTGCCTGGAAGCAAAGAGTCGAATATGTAGAGAATGGAGGAAATCGCGAAATGCAGTGACCTAGAACATGAGGACCTGACTGATCGATATTCACGGCAACCGAGATAATTCCTGTGCGAGATATATCCAGCTCTGATGCCCCAAGACGGAAACTGCGGGAAGGCTGCACACCGATGTGCAGTGTATTGTGCGCGAAACGAGGAATATTGCGCCTACCAGACCAGCGGGCAGTACACCCTTAAGGCTTCAGACAGGCATGGAAACATGCCTGGAGCATGGAGATGGTCAACCCGGTAATCTTCGGCCAATGATGAATGACAGTTACCAACGCAACGGATAGGCCACGATGGATCTAGTAGGGAGCTACATGTGATAGTACACGACATGGGGACGGACCTTCCAAGTCAAGAACCAGAGGCGCAAGCTCAGAAAAGAGGTGGAGACCAATACCTGGTGCTGTGAGACGAGTGGCGCATGCAAGTATCGGTGTCAAGCTAGGGATAGTTATTACAGTAAGCCGTGCTTGCTGGCTTCCATGTTGCGGCGCTATCATGGTCGTTCGTCAGCAATCCAACCGACCGTTGAGGTAGTGTTAAGATCATCGAGTTGCACAAGCTTGGCTGAGACAAGATCCGAGTAGGTGGTCCATTACATCAGTACTTCGTTCGAATAGTTGCTGCTTTCAAACCTCGAGAGTGACAGTTCCGACTGAAGATGTCGCCGTGGAGAGGTGTTTACCCCGCAGTTTGCATCAGCAACAAGATTAGCTTCCGTAAGCCGTCCGTGAAGCCGCTCGAAACAAGCTTTAAAACAAGCTCCGGGAATGATTGGCTGAGGATCCTGGTCGATTATCTCCCGTGCCGAATCAGCCCCGTTCAAACACACCACATAAACGTCGCTGATCAAGGCGTGCGGGTCACATCTATCTCGGCAGTTCGGCTTAACTTGAGCCACAACAGTGCGTCGCCGCGTGTGCTGTACTGGGTTTACGGGAACAGCGACGAATGAATGCGAGGGTTGCGAGCACCGTGTTATTCCCTTGCGCCGATTGTGAGATGGTGGCATTATGTTGCGGCATTTGAGATCCTGCCTGTATCTTTACGACTCAAGCTCATCCATGTTGTGCCTGCGGGTGTGGAGACCGCTGCGGGAAGGAAGCCGCTGAACGGCTGTTTCCACTTCGCCTGAGGTGGACATCATCGTCGTGGATGTACCATTATGACCACTCAGTGGCGTGACTCTATCACTAAGTGTAGCCAAGAGAACATGAGCGTCTGTTGGTTGTGATGATCCTCTGGGTTAGATGAGCGATACTGCTGGAGCAAATGGAGCTCGAGATTGATCTTACGGCCCTTGTCTGCATTTGCTGCAGCACTGACTAATTGTCCTCGCTAGTATGCCCAGCGGCTTCTGATCCCATGCTGCATGGCCTTGGTATCGCATGGTAGATGCATGACGTTCACATGAAAGGAGGTGGGTGCAGTAGGTAGCTTGTTGACAGCGTGATCGATGGACCGCGACCGAGACTCTCCCAATCTGACCTTGTGACAACAACACCGATCCAGTCATATTTATGTATGTGCAAACAGCAGGTCAGGGAACTTGAAGTTGATGGAGGCTTTGGCGGAGCTGTGATGTTGTGCAAAAGTTCGTCGGCACCTTGGAACACGATGGTTGAAGACCGGACCTTATATCATCTCGGAACCCAATATTCGGATTGGAATATGCTAGGGGTTGGTGAATCGGAACTTTCCTCGCGCTGACATTGCGGATGGTGAGCATATGGCGAAACTTTAGGAGCCATCCGGTTTGAAAACCCTGCGATCGGAAGAAGAAGTTTGACATACTCGACTCCTAGGTTGGATGCCAGAGATCGGCGTGGTTAAGACCATAAAGAGAAAGATGTACCAGGCCTTGACGTCCTATCTCTCTATAAACCAATGTCAACTCTGGGGATTATATCCAGCTCATGCTGCGCGACTTGGGTTGATTTTGCAACATGTGTTCACTTATTGGTGAACACTTGCGATACCAACACATGCTTTTTCTAGCCAAGAAGGTGTGATGTGGTGATGGTTCACGGGTTGATGCAGGTCCCACCTGGGAAAGTTTGGGGTTAGCGCGAACGTCTATGCAGGCGCGTACGCGTCGCTGTCGATGCATCCTTCCGATATAAAATATCAGGGTCAGGATGAAAGACGCGGTCTTCGAGGGTGAAAGAAAGAAGTGAGATTGCGAAAATGACCGCACGTCATGGCCGAGATGACGACAGTGATGTCGAGGGAAGGTTCAAAGAGAGTTCGGTGTTCGGACGCGATCCATGACACAAGCTTCTCCGCGCTAACGCCAAGAACGAATTTTTGGCAGTTACGACGTCGCCAACCCCACATGTTGCTGTCAACATTGATAGTGAATTGAAGAAGATGGCGCGAAAGAAGAAGAGCGCCGCGGCCGACGGCGAGAGCGCGTCCAGCACGCCCCCGTCCGCGGCGAGCAACGGGGCAGGCAAGAAGCCGGCGCATGAACCCTCGACGTCGGCGCTCATCATCTGTCGCAACAAGTGAGTTTTACTGCCAGGCACGTCCCAGTCCGCCTTGTTACGGCCCCTACTAACACTGCAAAAACAGACATTGGCGGTATATATCTTCCTTCCATGGACCGTGGTTGCAATTACCACCTGAAGTCCTTGAGAGCCTCGCGCATTCCAACTATCTCTCCCCGCGCCCCCACCCCATCGACCCCGCCGTCTTTTACGACCTGGTCAAGATTCGGAAAGCGGTAGATGAAGCGACAAACCTGGCGGTGCGTGCAACGTCAGGCCTTACTTCTGCGGCATTGAACAACAACCTCAATGGGAACAACAATATGCTTGGGGGCGCTGCAGCGCTGGGGATAGGCTATGGCGGGGGCGGCAGTGGTAAACTGAGTCGAGAAAGAAAACATCGAATGAGAGAATTGGCAACAAGTAAGCTTTCCCAAGCATATCATCTGGACGAGATAGCCGCAAGCGTTGCGACAATGCAAAGCGCCAGTACGCTGGAAGACGTCGCGCATCTAGTGCTGCAAAGGAATCCCAATGATGTCGATGCGAAGTACGTCCACTTCTTTCACGAGAAGATCCCGAGTCGGATGATGGCGCAGTGCACGCCGTTGGCCACTTTGAACGACATCATAGCGGAAAGACCGAGCGACGGGAGCCCATTACGGACGCGCGCCTTGACGCGCATCTTCAAAGAGGACTACGTGAACTCAGCAAAAGACTTGAGCGAGGCGCTAAGTACGGCGCGATATATGATGCAGCAGCATAGGGCGGGAAAAGATCAGTTGGTGCTGGCAAAGACGTATCAGGAGCAGTATGGAAGAGACTGGAGACAAGAGGTCAAAATTCCAGAAGAAGATCAGCCAAGCTCGCTGGAGACGCAATTATTGTTTCACCGTGCCGGTGTTTATTTTACCATAGCTTGCGGCTATGTCCACGCCGCGCTCGACGGGTTGCGAGAAGCAGAAGAGGCAAAATCGAAAAGAGACGTTCAAGTTGCCGCGGGCGAGGAGCCATCTCCATTGTCTGAAGATGAAGATGAAGGGATAAGAAGACGTGCTGAGGCCCGCAAGCAGGTCCGCCAAAATGCCAAACGTGCGCTTCGCGACTACAACGCCTTTCTATCGCATTTCGACTACACCCCAGGCATCTCCGCCGAGCTGGCAGAAGAATTTCTGCGAAGGCTCGGACATCCCACGAACGGCAGCGTGCCCAAAGAAGTCTATAAGCCCCCACTGAACCGTCTCATCGAAGCCCAAAACTCTACCTCGCCATCGTTACCCATCTCCGAAGCTCTAGTCCCACACTCTCGACGCAATAACGATCGCGCATCATGGCCAAAACTGCCTCCCCCTGAGATCTTCAAAGTGTCGCAACTTTTCGACGCTGTACCGCCATCAACATTACCTCCCTACCCGCCGCCAGCTCCAACAACTCCCGCCTCAGCCGCCGCATCCGCCTTTGCTGACTCTCACGAATCGATCACATACCACCCGCTCCTCACCGACGCCCTCCACTCTCTCCTCCTGTGCCACGCGCTCCTCCAAACACCCAGCAAAGAACATCTCCGCCACGCCCACAATGCCGCCCGCCTCGCCCGCATCTGCGACGGCTACCCCATCTTCCTCGCCGCGCGCTCCCCCGCCCGCGCCGACTGGATCGAAGTCCTCCGCCGCGCCGGCAACTGGATCAACCTCAACACATCCTGGGAATCGCTCTGCCGTCCCGCCCCCCTCCCAGGCAACGCCGACACCGCCAAAAAAGAAGAGTCCGAGAAGCAGAAATCCGAGCGCAGGAAACATGAAGCCGTGCTCGAAGCGCTGGCAGACGAGCGTGTCGTTGATGAAGAGAGTTTCCAGCGCGCGGTCAGAGCGAGGGAGAGGAGGTTCGCGGAAGATGAGGCCGCGGAGAAAGAACCGGGCAGTCCGGGAACGAATGGCGCGCCGCCCAAACGCTGGGCGCAGGATGATGGGCGCGAGTATCCGATTAGCACGGAGCGCGCGGAGGCGATTTCTAGATGGGTGCGGGAGGCGCCGAGTGTGGTGGAGGGCAGTGGGGCGAAGAAGAGGCGAACAAAGGGCAAGGGAAAGAGAGTTCCGGGGCTGGGGAAGAGAGGGAGTACCGGGGTGAGTTTGGCGGATAGTGTTGAGGGTTTGAAGCTCGGAGACGAAGAGGGGGAAGAGGGGGAAGAGGTGGATGAGTAATATTTTGCTATTTGTGAGTTCGACTCTGCTTTGGCATTGATTTGATAGGAAAATCTAGTTGAATATTATAGGTGTGATTGATGTTGTTGCATTTTCGGCATTTCACGGTCGATTAAGCATGGTTTGCGCACAGCACGTTCTTCGTTATTCAATTCCTCGTTATCGACATGTGCTTCTTTATCAGTCTTCGTCTAGCTCATCCGCTCCCCCAAAAACACACAATCCACTATTCCGCCACTCTACTTCCTCCACCCCCATAGCCTCGCTTACATCCGTCACGAGACTCGAGCGTAAATTCTCATGCAAATACCCACGCGGCGCGTAGTGGTAGTAAGTCTCCATGTCGTCGGAGGCACCATCCTCGGACTCAGGCGAACAGAAGAAGTTCGGGACGCGAGAAGAGGGAAGAGCTGGTTGTTCAGGTGGTGACGAAGAGCTAGGACACATGCTGCCAGCAAGAACAGCTTGGGCGCGTGCGCGGGATGTTAGCCAGTCTTCATAGGCGTCTGTATCCTCATCTTCTTGCGTGGCCCCCGACTCACCGGCCACAGCTTTGTGCTTCTGCGCCTGTTCTTCGACATCCAGTTTCGCATGCGGTACCATAACAATAATTTCCTCACCCACGTCCCTGCATCCTGCGAAAAA
The DNA here is from genome assembly GCA_022559985.1 of Parastagonospora avenae f. sp. tritici 18332-5. Taxonomy (NCBI): domain Eukaryota; kingdom Fungi; phylum Ascomycota; class Dothideomycetes; order Pleosporales; family Phaeosphaeriaceae; genus Parastagonospora; species Parastagonospora avenae. Next base: position 71,438 of record JAFJTR010000085.1, read on the forward strand.
ATCCATAGCAGTATCGACATCAACGTCCGAGATGGGTTTGTCTTCGGGTGATTCGGGATTGTGTACATCTGCATCTGGCTGCTGTGTTGGTGCGGTATTGATATGGTCTTGCTGTGGTAGACGGACGGTTGGCAATTCCTTCAATCGATTCGACGGAAAGTCTTGCAGCTTCCCCTCGACCGGCGAGCCTGCGTTTGTAAAAGCAGTATCCGCAGCTCCCTGAGCCGCAGCTTGTTTGGCAGCGTAGAAATCGGACATGCTGTGATCACTGACAGTTCAGCCCAAGCTGTCGGAGACTGCATCATCATCTACGATCTCTTCGTCTTGTGTCTTTGTCTCGGTACCGGCCGTGTATGCAGACTCCGGAGACTCTTCCGGAGTGTCGAGAATATGGTTGAAGTCCGCGAAGGAAAAAAATGTGCGGTGGAGACCTGGTGGTGGGCGTAGGGATGGCAGTGTCGGAGTCTTGACTTCGTCGGTGGCAGCGTCGCTGGTTGAAGCGGTGCTCACTTTCGTTCCGGCCAAACGTATGATCTCTTCTGTAGCTTCGGTGTCGTCTGCGTCGTATATGGAAGGAAGCGACTTGGCTTTTGCTGGAAAGGAGAGGATGCGAGATTTCACGTATTCGCCATTCCTTGAAGTGTCGTGGAACATCGCCGAGTCCACTGCCATTCTTCGAGACCCCGGGGGTCTGTCGGTACCATAAATCGACGGCAGTGACCATGTTGGTGCCGCGCGTTCTCGTAGAAGGTTTTCCTCTTCCTCTTCCTCTTCCTCTTCCTCTTCCTCTTCCTCTTCCTCTTCCTCTTCCTCTTCCTCTTCCTCTTCCTCTTCCTCTTCCTCTTCCTCTTCCTCATCAAACACCAGCTCTTTCTCCATGCGCTGCATCTTGAACCTAGAAAAGACTCTCCCATCCTTCGGCACACGAAGTACACAAAACTTCCTCCGCCGAAACTGCTGCTCACGAAACCACGTCGGCGTCCAAGTCTCAATAACTCGTACAACCTCCACTCCCTCATCCATCAGCGTCTCTCCCCACCTCAATTTGCTCACCTCAGACGCGTACCACCCCTCTCCTCTACTCCACCCATCATCTCTCTTCCTCTTATACTCGCTTACCCGCATCCCCGCCCGACCATCTATCTTCCCCACCACCGCACGCTCGACGACTTCCATGCACCCCACCCACGCAGCTACCAGCGCGTCGAAGTCATTGCGATCATCGGGCGACAAGTTCCCGCTGTTTTGGCAGTTGTGCAGATCCCATGTGATGTCTGACTTCTCCCAGAGTGCGGGATAGTGGAAGTCGGCGGTACAGATGGGGCAGAATGTTGGACAGCGGTCGGTGAAGATTAGGCAGTAGATACGGTGGGCGAGTGCGTTGACGGGGGAGAGGTGTGTGAGGGGGAGGGTACAGAGGAGGCAGGATGTTCGTGGGATGAATGCGGAGAGGGTAGATGAGGGGCTTGTTATGAGAAGATCATTTTTTGTGGTAGAGATGGCTTCCTCAGCTGAGGAGGCGTCAATGACGGGCTCGATGGAGAGAGATGAGACCGCCGCTTCGTCCACGACCTTTGAAGTGTCTGCGAGTGCTAAATTGCCCTGGACTTTGGTCTTGTGCTTTCCGAAAAGTATCTCCAGCCTTTTTTGGAGGTCAATAAGCTTTTCTTGTCGTTCTTTATGATCTTTTACGCGTTGGAGCAGGCCACTCCAGCATCGATTCATGTGCGCAACTCAACTGTATACACTGAAGTCAGAGTAGTCGAGGAAGCATAGCGCACATTTGCCTTGGTCTGCTTCGATAATACGTGATTCGGAGTCTTCTGTCTCTATGTCCACATCTGGTCCGTAGAATTCGTCCGAAAGTTTTGGCGATGGACGGTCAGGTAGCTCTGGTGCCAGAGAGGGAGAAGGCGGAGCAGTGGGCACTTCGTATTCCTCCATCAAAGATTGCGAAGATGAGTTTTGTTCCTCAACGGTTGACATATCGACCAAAGAAAATATGTCTGCTATGGCGGCTTTAGATCCGGGCGGTGTAGCCGAGGGTTTTAGCGGATCTGGTGCCATGTCGACTTGATGCAGGAAGATTAGCGTGGTGATAGCTTGCTGTCGTGTAGCAAAGTTGAGTAGATGTTTATGAGTTGTAGAAACTTTAGACCAAGCAAACGTGATTGTGTAAGGAGAGGAGGGTATTTGATTTGTTATGCACGCTAGGGATTGGATTCATTCACTTTGGGAGCCTGCTAGCAGTCGAGTCAACAGCTACCTTACTTAGGGTGCGTGTGCTTCTTCTCGTTGGCCATTATTGTTCGGACACAGTGTTCGTTCTGTTCTCATGTGAAGAGCTGTCGCGTACCGCCTTACTTCCGCGCATCAATCGCGGTGATAGTTCGAGTCTCGATAGCGCTATCCAAGCCCACAGTATTGTTTTGTGAGTTTTTATTGTACACACGGATAGTTCGATCCTCTGGCTGCCGATGTTTTGGTGCCGGTGAATGATGTGGGGGTACTAAACCCTGTCAAGCCTAGCGCGGTTTGGCTTTCTTGCAGACGTGGGGCAAACAACGGCGGGAGCAAGCTACAACCACTATTTAAGCAACATTTCAGTCTATCAACAGTACGTTGTAGTTCCTTTAGCAGTGCATCCGACTCTGCTGACGTGATGGTAGTACGTATGGCAAACAACTCCAATCTGGCGTTGTTAATCGACGCGGACAATGTTTCGGCCAAGATCATTGTCGGCCTCATGACTGAGATTGCCAACTACGGCACGGCCAGCGTGAGACGCATATACGGCGACTGGACGAGTCCGGCGCTTGGTCCCTGGAAAGCGTGCCTACTCAATCATTCCATCACTCCCATCCAACAATTTGCGTACACATCGGGAAAGAACGCCACCGATGGAGCCATGATAATCGACGCCATGGATTTGCTGTACACTGGCCGATACTCTGCATTTTGCATTGTCTCCAGCGACAGCGATTTCACGCGATTAGCGTCTCGCATTCGGGAGCAGGCTGTTACGGTGTATGGTTTCGGTGAGCGCAAAACACCTCACGCGTTCGTTGCGGCGTGTAACAAGTTCACGTACTTCGACGTACTGAATATGACGTTCGAAGACCCGGCTACCACCGATAGACCGTCTCAAGCAGGAGCTTCTCTACCTTATCGTGAGCGCATGTCGAAAGGCTCGCCAGATGTAGCCACGGGGATTGTCACGTCTCAACTAGAGAAGAGGCCTCTAGATCAAGCCGCTATACAAGCTCTTGCGAGGGCGATAACCGACTCCAGGAGTGATGGCGATGATTGGGTTAATCTGGCTGTCGTAGGTCTTCATCTTAGTAAACTTTCGCCAGATGTTCACCCACGGAATTACGGTTACCAGCGGCTGCGAGAGTTTGCGGAGGCTTCAGGCATCGTCGAGCTCAAGGTACAGCCAATGGGTGAAAAGCCACCAGTTTCTTTAGTTCGACTCAAAGAAAGAATGCCCATGGGCGTCACTCGTAGAGAATTGACTCGGGAAGTATAGCGTATTTGGATAACTACGATGATGCTTGAGGATTTGATGGAAATGAGAATTTTTCCGGGTAACTTTTCCGGCGGCATGATAGATTTAAGATTTCAAAGTCAATTTAATTATACATGTAAGGTAGATCAAAGGCTGTGGCCAGGAACGGCCATGTCAGCTCAAATGTCCTCGGACTTCAACTCCTGTCGCAGAGAGGACTTGCCATGATCCAGTTCTTGCAGACGACCGGGTTTGCGCAATTTATGACTCCTATTCCGATCCGCCGGCTGTGTGCCCTTCATGCGTTGGTTGGGGTTATCTAGATGTCCAAAAAAATCTCATGATTGAATGTGAGACAGCATTTGTGTTTAGAGATGGCTTGGCAAGAAGGATGATAGTGCAATCGCTTCTTGTGCGGCAAATCCTCCACGTAATACTGACTCCTGGCCGAGGCCTTGTTGGTACCAGCTTTGATCTCATTAGCATCCAACAATTCGTCGATGTAAAACGTGTCCTTCTTTGCAAGAGTCACAATCAGCCTCATCGCAGTCCCCCTATCGTCAATTGGAGTCTCAATAACACCAGCTCTAATAAGGATCTGGTTCAACTCATCCTGTAGAGTTGCTTCCTTTTCCACGGTTACTGCAGTCCACATCTTCTTTCTCAGGCTTCTAATGGCAGGGTCAGACCCGTTAAGATGTTTGTACAGCTTTTTAACCTTGTGGGCGTTCAGTAGAGCCATCTTGATGTATCAACGATTGTATGGAATGGAGGAGAGGATGTAATCTGTCAGCCTGGCACCTCAGTTCACACGGTACACTGCGAAATGCACCTCACGTGACTCTACTAGTCATCTGCTTACTCATCTTGGTTGTGTATATAATCGCTCTACGTAGCTCTCTCAATACAACAACCTTCTTCCCCCTTCATATCTACACTGTGCTCCCACATCTAACACCAGGGTCTTTACATTTTGAATTCGTTCCAAGCTTGGGGTAACAATGCCATTGATGGGTCGGTTCAATGGGATTGCGTGGTGACGGTTGACGCCGACGAATGGGACAAATGGAATAAGGTCTACCTCCCCGAACTTTACACGTTTCCCGAGGACGTGGAGGATGAAACAAAGGATACATGCAAGCCCCTTGAACTGTGGTACCCGAAGCCACTTAGCAGTACGTGTTCAACTCCTTTTCTTCCCTTTGGGTTTGCTATTAATACTGACGCATCGGACACCGCAGAGAAGAACAAAGCACGCTTCATCGATTCCGTCCTTCCAGGCGCGACGGTTGAGAACACGGTGATTTTCGCCAAGGTGAAAGGCTGGCTAGAAAGGACCCAAGGATTGATCCCGCCGGCCCTTATCGACACTGGCAAGGTGTATCTCGCGCAGTGTGCCGAGCGGGAGACCGAGGCCAACAAACAGATGGGCAAAATCGGTCCAGCGGATTGGGGTTTCGTGACTTCCCTTCCAGGCTACGGAAAGGGGACATATAAACCGTAGAAGCGCTAGTTAAGAGGAATCAGTGATTAGGGGGCGACAGGTGAGGATATGTGGGCATCGAAGGGGAGGCTTCGGGATAAACACGGGTGGTTAATTGAAAGGTAGACTTACTACGGTAGCGGAGTTCTTTGCACGCAGCTAGAGTCCTCACCGAATCTAAGTCTTATGCCTGGAAATCAGAACGAACACGAATGACACATGGTCAGCGGGTGATTGCTGGTCCAAGCACGATAGTTCCATACCCGTAACTACGCAGGCGTTCTGCATACTACGCAGCTTGATTCACATTATAAGATGATCCGTTCATGTGGTCGTCGGCTCGCTTGAGAGACCTCAAGAGCTTATCAATATTCTGTCTGACTAAGATATCGATATTGCATGAACTAGTTGTGAGGGTACTCACGGTTCCAAGGTTCAGTAGATCTTTAGCGCGACTAGGCCTAGCCCCCTTCGGCATCTTGTATATAGACCGCCTATCACTCAATATTGTTACTTTCCCAGCCCTAGAGGCAAATTTCAAAACATCAACTCCAGCAATTGCATTCTGCGTACGACAGGCACTACAATGGACGATAAAGCCAAGGAATTTCTGGCTAATGTGGAAGGCGGAGTCGTGCCAGTGACATGTCACGATGATGTCTTGCGGATCGCATACATTTATATCGATGAGGGGCTATGGGACGGCCAGGGCGTATTCGATGTTGTGGAGAAGCTGCACGCGCATGGCTGGTCTTTTGGTGAGGACGAGCTCCGCTTCAATCGGTAAGCTACATCCTCATATGAGAATCCCTCATACCGATGTACCCAGCACCTGCATGTGTGTGACTAAGATAAAACAGCACCTTGGATATATTTTATCTCGCCCAGATCGTAGCAGCCTACTACCACTGGACCGACCAACTAAATGGAGACGACCCTCTCACCTTCTCAGACTTCGACGCCTTCTACACTGCGCACCATGCCCTCTTGAATCCCACAGCCTGGCGCTCCTACTACTCCACCGCATTCCTTACCCAACCCAACACAGCACGTTTCTACCGCATGCCCGACCTCCAGGATCTTCCGGACTCGTCCTCCCCACTGTGTCTGCCGCGTGATAATCCGGTATCCGAACACGTCCTAAAGCTCCCCCGCTGGGCTTATACTGTGGGGCGGACTTGCCACAGGCAACCGTTCCTTCCATTTGACACGATTACTGGGATAGCCCTCCGCACGCTTGACACAGCCTTGACACGCCTACACGCGGCCTACCCCAGCACACCCCCCTTTTCGGAACCACATGCGCGCTTCTGGCTAGACGAGTACTACAAACCTCCCATCGCAGAATCGAAACAAGAAGCGTTGTCCACGAACACCAACACCCAGCTGGAGGGAGAGGAGAAGATCCCTTCATCTTCAAGCGCTACATCTGACCCATCGCCTCGCAAGGACAACCGCGAAGCATGGGGGCCCCATCACTTTGGGCTAAATGTCGCGTCGGGATTGTATGATATACACAGTTTGGAAGCACAGTACCTCGCACAGGTTTCTTCGGGTAAGGTTGTCGAACCAGAACCTAGCAAGCCGGTGTTTTTCTGGTGTGGGATACCGGATGGAGGGACTGCAGATCAAGCGTTGCAGAGGGGGTGGCAGGAAGAGATTGGGAGTGAGGAGGAGGTCGAGTTCCTAGCCGCTGTTGCGATGGAGGAGACAGCCGGACTAGGAGCTGGAGCAATCAAGGTGGATGAGTTGGACTGTTCAATCCGGTCACATATCCTACTAGCGGTCATGCAGGCTGCGTTGGTAGAGAACATGCAAGAGAGAGAGCATTTCTTGGGGGAGCTGGAGAGGCGGATGGTACAAAAGGGGAGGATTGGTGAGGAAAGAGCAGGGAGGTGGGTTAGGGAGGCCTTGGAAATTATGGTGCCTTATGTACGCGTGTGGCAGGGCAAATGGCCTGGTGCAGAGAAGAGAGGGGAAATGCTGCGCCGGATCTTGGTGGAGAATCCACTGCTCTTTGCACGCTGGAAGTTGTCGCCTGTTTTGAGGCAGTTCGCTTTTGACGACGCAAAAGTTGACTGTCTCGGCTGCCAAGCGGCGTACTGTTAACTACTGCCGAGATCCCTTCACCCGGGTAGTAGACAACTGTTGGCATACCCTACTGGTGAATGTAGTCGACAATCGTGTAGTATCTACTGCCTAACACGGGCCGATACCAGGGTGGGCTCAAAGCAGAACTTGTGTCGCAGGACCGTGAATCTTGCTAATGATCAAAGCTGCTTTTGAACGGTTTTTGGTATCCGCAGTCGACCTATCCAGACGCGATTGACTGTAAGCTGTCGTGGAATTCCACCGTCGCGGTTTACCACGCTGCGATGCCGCTTACATGTTTGATTGGAATTCCCTTCTCTGGAAATCCTCGTAAGCGGCAAACCCTACCTACAAAGCCTCATGATTTGCCGACAGAGAGGGTTAGGCATCTAGCGCTAGGCTACCAGAGATAGCCCCCCATAAAACTGACGTTGTATTCAAAGGAACAACGGCTAATGTGACAGCGGCTGGGGATATCCGATCGAAAGCCATGAACATGACATCCCATCATGACAAGCACGGAAGGCAAGGGTGCAGGCGACGATCAGTATGCAAGGGGCGTGGGGCATGTTACACTCTGTTAGGCAACAGTAGGGATGTTATTGGATACGTAGCTCATTAGTCACAAGCGGCTAGAGTGCGTCGGAACCGAACGAGTCGCCCAGCATGCATCGCTCTTTCCGAATGCCACCCACTTTTGATCTCCTTCCTCTAACTCATCAAGCCGCCTCGATCCGCCCGTCACAATCCTCATCAGTCAGGCTACCCATCGACGTCGATGCAGGCATGCTCGACAATCCACGCAATTGCCAAATGACATTGACATCGCTTGATCCTCTTCATATCTCTCGACAAGAGCATTTCCACAGCTTTCTTGATGACTGCGAGCAAAATTGTCGCGGCAAGGACGACGGAAAAAAGCTATGCTCCTAAGATACATGCCCAATTCGAAGGAGGGCTGCGCCGAATTGCGAGCCAATCAGCTTCGTTGTTGCTTGACTAGCGCTAGCGTACTCAAAGGTTTCAGTACAGTGGACGCGTCGGAACGCGCTAAGTCGCGTTCGAGCCTTCACGCGGGTTGACTCGGTGGATCGCGCTTTCTCTTTCCACTTTTTCTACAAATTACAGATGGATTTGTTTGTGTTCTATCCTCAATACCAAACGTTAGTGTGCAAGCAATGCGGCTACGCTGTTGCGCCCTCTTCCCTAGCAGGTCACATAAGCACCAAACATCCCGTCGACGCATGTCGCGACGCCGGCTTGCCTTTCTCTCGGTCCAAGAAGCCAGCTGCTAGACTCGCAAAGCGCCTTCGGGAAGAGTTCGACATCCTTGACCCTGCAAAGGATAAGATCCCCGTGCCACTGCCGACTGAAGCACCCGTCCCGTTCCTAAAACTATATCGAGGCTATAGGTGCACTCGTTGTGACTATGTGCTGCCAGAGGGAAAACGAGCTCAAAGCTCCATCAACTCTCAATTCGGGGCCATGTCAATTCTACAATGCTTCAGCGCATAAGCAATATCATAAGAAGCAAAAGAACAAACGAATAATAGACTTTTATGTTCTGGTTCGCGAGATAGACTTTTGGGCAACAATCGAGTATTAGGAAGTCACCAGGGTTGTGACCGCAGATTGGAATTAGGGAGCTATATAAATTGCCAGTGATAGTAACTTATCATCATTAAGTTAGTCCTTACATTTGTCGTAAGCCTACGCGCGTTATGTTAGACTTCGCCTGTTCAAGGATGGCAGGTTACCTAGCCATGGCGTGAACAGCTGAAATTCGGCATGCGATTGAGTAGAACAAGTTGATCGGGCTCTACTTAGAGGTACACTAAGCGTGGCAAGATACTACAAACTTGCTAAGCTTTAAGACAGCAATAGATTCAAATAAGCATTGTCAATGTACAGCAAATAATATACTCCAGACTATTATAGGCTTCAGTATAGCTCTATTTAATCCCATAAATTTCGATAGAAGACAAGTAACTATCTCTTTAACATAATAAGGTTTGGTAAGTGTAAGAGAACGCAATGCAATCTAGAGTGATACTAGTGTTATGTACGATATCCCATCAGAACATTTCTATGTTCCTCTTGCTGTATGTTTCGCGGAGTTTGGATATTTTTGTAACGAGGTCACCTACTAGTACCGGACTTAGTTACTTATGTCCTCCCTCGTTACAGCGATATCACCCCGGATTACCCCGGACACGAGTCGGACCTGAGCCTGACTTAGTTCTGACTTAGCTCTCCCTAGCCTTCATGTATTTAAGCTTGCTGTTCCCTAGATGTACATAGGCAGTTTTCTGCAATCCTTCTGTACAAGACCTATAGGTGTCAATTGATCTTAGGTTACGGTTCTCCCACGCACTCCCATATGCCTCTGAGTGAGACCACACCGAGTTCGGATCTCTTGTCTTGCCTGCGTCGTTACAATTTTTGCGCCTCTGGTGACACCAATGAATTAGACAGAGCAATAGTAAGCTCGACACAATACTAGAAACTATAATCGCGAGGATTATAGGTATAGAACCATCCTTTCTAAAATCTCTACGGATAGCATAAAGACTCGTAAAACTGTTCCACATAGCAGCAATAAGTAGTAAGTAGTTATATGTCTTGTCTGTCCATTAATAGGTAGTGCAGTGTCTGAAGTACTTATAAAGACTTTTCTCCACTTAATACAATTATTACACTTATTGTCGGATTATGAGTATCGGTAGGGACGTCGGTTGCTGAACGCTGCCCAACGAGCCAATCCGATCCTACTTCGGCCTCACTCGTTTCAGACCATATACACCTCCGTAGCATCCTCACGTAGCAAGAAGAAACAACAAAGATCAATCGAATACAATGCAGTTATAGTTATTTCCTTTCGCACTAGTGCAAAGCCCTCCCAACACCTAACGTAGTTTATAAGCGAGTCGGCCATACAAGCGAGTCGGCCACCCCACCAACTTTGCGCACCTCTCCTATCTCAACGTACAATGGCTCCACGCAAAGCCTCCCAAACTACATCAAATGAAGCAGATATCCAGCTTGCCCTCTCATCTCTTGATGCCAGCCAAATTCAGAGTAATCGACGCGCTGCTACTATCTTCAACGTTCCAAGAACAACGCTAGGCGACCGACGCGCTGGAAAGCCTGCCCGACGCGATTGCCAGCCCAACTCGAGGAAGCTTACCCAGCGAGAGGAGGAGGTAATTGTCAGATATATACTTGACTTGGATACACGTGGATTTGCGCCTACGTACGCTGCTGGACGTGATATGGCTGATAAGCTGCTGGCTGCGCGCGGCGCAGGTCAAGTTGGCGTCCACTGGCCACGCAACTTTGTCAAGCGTACGGACAGTCTTACGACGCGTTTTAATCGAGCGTACGATAGGCAGAGAGCTCTATGCGAGGATCCCATATTAATTAGAAGCTGGTTTGAGCTTGTGGAGGAGACAAAGGCTAAGTACGGCATCTGCGATGATGACGTCTACAACTTTGACGAGGCTGGCTTTATGATGGGCAAGATAACAACTCAGCTCGTCGTGACAGGATCAGAAAGGAGAGGCAGGCCAAAGAGTATCCAGCCAGGCAATCGCGAGTGGGTGACGGCAATCGCTGTGATCAACGCTGCTGGCTGGTCAGTCCCGCCGTGCCTCATCTTCGCTGCCCAGTATCACCTATCTGCCTGGTACGAGGAAGCAGAGATCCCACGCGACTGGGCGATCGCAGTTAGCGACAATGGCTGGACAAATAACGAGCTTGGAGTAGAGTGGTTCAAGCACTTTGACGCTCACACGAAGACTCGTGTCGTCGGTGCGCGTCGCCTGCTCATCCTTGACGGCCATGAGAGCCATCACTCCCTTGAGTTTCAAGAGCTCTGCAAGGAGAACAACATCTACACGCTCTGCATGCCGCCTCACTCATCCCACCTGCTGCAGCCGCTTGATGTTGGCTGCTTCTCGCCGTTGAAGCGCGCGTATAGCTGTGAGGTTGAGAGCCTGATCCGCCACCACATCAACCACATCACGAAGCTTGAGTTTCTGCCAGCGTTCAAGGCAGCGTTCAGTCGATCATTCACCTCAGCCGATATTTGCTCAGCCTTTCGAGGCGCAGGCCTTATGCCTCTCCAACCAGACGTTGTACTGTCAAAGCTTGACGTGCAGCTGCGTACGCCTACTCCAGCTGCTCTCCCAAAGGCTCCTTGGGAGGCTCGTACGCCGAGCAACGAACGCGAGCTTGAAGCTCAATCAACGTTAATCAGTGATCGCGTGCGACGGCATAAGATTTCATCACCAGCTTCGATCATTCAGGCGATTAGCCAGCTCAAGAAGGGCGCTGAGGTAATGATGCTCTCGGCTGAGCTGATGCGCGATCGGATTGCCAGCCTTGAGAAGGCTAACGAGGCAGCGTCAGCGCGCAAACAGCGTAAAAAAAAGCGTATACAGCAGCGAGGGGTCCTAACAAAGGGAGCTGGCGAGGATCTACTCGCTCAACGAGAGGCTGATCAGCAGATTGCTCGTGAAGAGCGTCAAGGAGGAGAGCAATTCGGCCGCAGCCGCCAGGCTCTCGCGCGCTGCAAGAGGTGCAGAGAGACTGGGCACAACTCGCGTACGTGCAAGAAAGATAGTTTAGATACTGCGTAATTTACTCTACAAATATCTATATATCTTACAACTGCGTTGTTGAGATATACGCTTGTAGAGGTGCGCAAAGTTGGTGGGGTGGCCGACTCGCTTGTATGGCCGACTCGCTTATAAACTACGTTAGGTGTTGGGAGGGCTTTGCACTAGTGCGAAAGGAAATAACTATAACTGCATTGTATTCGATTGATCTTTGTTGTTTCTTCTTGCTACGTGAGGATGCTACGGAGGTGTATATGGTCTGAAACGAGTGAGGCCGAAGTAGGATCGGATCGGCTCGTTGGGCAGCGTTCAGCAACCGACGTCCCTACCGATACTCATAATCCGACATTTGGCTTAGTAGTAGGCCTGTAGTAGAGAATTCCTGCTGCGTCGCGAAAAGAAGCCCTCCGCAAAGAAGGCGCGATAGCGACGACGACCTAGTAATTTTCTAGTATTAAGCGGTTAGGCAGTAGAGGACAAGCCTCTAAGCGTCACCCAAGCGACGCAGTACGGCTATCTAGACGTGGCAAGCGGTTCATTGCTTTGAGGTTCAAGTACCTATAATTTTTCTCGTTACGGAGTGGTTCTCGCTACGTAGTGGGGGATATTACTGATCACTGCAAAGAGTGACTTCACGAGACATTAGCAGTCTTTGCTTGAGGATGCTCCTAGCTCTACACTTCAAAGATTATAAGGCAAAAAGACCGAAAACTGCATTTGGGTAAGCTTGCCCAGGTAGATAAGTGTCCACTTCATGTTGCGTTTCTGGGGACATTTCGTCTCAAATAAAACGTGCAAGGTTGGTTGTGCACGAGTGCCTCCCTGCTATTCGTACAGGCTTCCAAAAGCGACATCTGTTTTACTAACATAGATCTCGTCTCTGCTTATATCATGGCTTGCTTCAGGTGGGTACAATGGAATTTGTTGACGCTTACTCCTGGAATTTGTGGAGATTATATTCTGTTGAAAGTTCAAGTCTTCCATCAATGGATACAGGATAGTGAAAGCCTTCCGTAAAGGTCCGTCAGAAGATCTTCGGCATTATCCAGCTGGATCGTACCTTTGTTGGGTCACCATAGGGGAGCTCCCAAATTATTGTTTTTTGCCTTTTTTTGCTACTGCTGTGAAAGGTTCGAAGTGGGGCTCTCTTAACTTTCACTACCCTCTTTACAAGGTGTCGCCTCCATCAGAAGACCACAGGACACTATAAAAGAATGGAGGAGCTTACTTTTCCATGTTCGATGTACTGCGATGTTGGCCTGCCAATGCCTCATCTTGTGAGATTTAAAGGGTTCTTGATGATACTGATGAACGAAGTAATTTATCTCCCTTCGTCCTCGTCTGATCTATGAACAGGTGGTTTTATCCCCCGCCCTTGTGCGACCAGCTGCACAGTCCATTCCATGCATTGCTATTCTAGCCGAGTCTGTGTTACAGCCCAGCCTCGCTCATATCTGACAGTTCAGTGCGGGCTCACTCGACCCGCGCTCTCCACACTCGACACAATCAATTGTAGGCGTTGGACAACAGGGCTTTTCTGTCCGATCCCCTGCCCTCCTCAACGACATCATGTCAATGTTCCTACAAGCCATGGAACTCCAATCGCGACAATCCACATCGATCACAGAAAGTGATGACGCAGAGACACGTCCAGTCCAGCATCGCTCACCGGGATCTCAGCATTGCCAGCACAGCCATCATCGCCTACTCCCAGCACTGGACAAGAACCATCACCACAAAACCTACCATCACCACCGTCCCCACCCCTAACCCCCACCTCCAATCTTCTACTCCACCATCCCAATGTCCCACATGTCCACCATCGTGCAGCGCAACTACCGCCAAAACTTCTTCCAAACTGTGACCGCCTTGCGGGGCGCGACCTCATCCACTACGTTCCACGAATACCTAGATACGTAATGGGAGCATGTGGAGAGTGAGGTGCCAGAGCTAGTGAGTGAGGTTCGGGCTCATGATGTGTGGAGGGGGAGAGTTACTAGGGCGCCGGGGGGTGGGTTTAGGTAGCGCGTTGGTGTGAGATCGGTAATTGGGTTCGCTTAGAGACTGGAGGATGGCGGGCGGATATGGCGGGAGGAGAAGAGAATTGCATGGCAGGGAGCTTGGCGGGCGGAAGGACGGACCGGAGCGGATTGCACGGGATTAATCCGTCGGCTTGGGCGAGGAAGTTAGCTGGGTGGATGACCATCGCGATGATCCAATGTTTGAGTTAGCGGGCATGATGTGCATTAGCACAATTTTTTTTTATGTAGGCTAGTGTCTCGGTGATGGATTGACATCGTAGGGCAAATCAATCACGTTGATGGCATTGTGCGATGTGTTTGAAGTGAAGATTTTTGTTTCTCGTTGATTGAAACATGTTCAATTGCTTCATTAAATGAACTAGTATCATGTCGTTTGTCATGCTATACACTACGAAACGAGCGCTGGCGTCCTTCTCGCGCTTAGATAGCACGCTCAATAGTGGTAGTCTGACCCTTGTCTGATACACCATCGATCTCGCCGTTATTGACGGTCTTTTCGACGGCCCTGGCCTGCTCCTCAGCGAATTCCTTGTCCTCGAACACTGTTGCGATATTAGCCTTATTTCATGCCTGGTCAGATAGTGCAACTTACAGAAAGCCAACTCCTCAAGAGTGCGGTTGTACGTCTCAGGGTACATGAAGTAAATGAACATGAACTCAAAAGTGATCCAGCCACAGTAGATAGCCAAGTACTTCCAGTCGATAGCGGTGAGCGCAAGGGGGTTGACGTTGACGCTGAAGAAACCCGCAAGCTTGCCAAAAATCTGCTGGACACCTATTCCCATAGTACGTTGAGCGTATGGGAAAAGCTCGACAAGGTAGGTGTAAGTGAGCGAGTTGTTTCCGATGTTGTAGCAGGGCGAGTAGGCGAAGAAGAAGAACAGCGACGCGATCTGGGCCGAGGGGTTCTTGGTCTTGTTTTGCTCTGCGACACGGAGGCGCTGGAAACAGATGGTCATGGCCATGAAGACCATGGTCATCGAGGCGGCGGAAAGCATAAACATGCGGCGGCGGCGGAACCTTGTGACGACCAGGGCAATGACCACGGCGTTCATCAAACTCCAGCACTGGTTAGCGATGTTGATCCTTGTCTTCGCGTAGGTGGATGTGTAGCCCATCAGGGTGAAAAGCAGGTTCTGGTAGTATGAGAGCAGGGTGTTGCCACTCATTTGCGTGAATAGACCAAGGAAGACGGTAATGAGGACACGGCGGCGCATTCCCTTCGTGCGCAACATATCCATCCACGATTGCTTGGAGTGCTCCATCTCGATCTTGATGGTGGATCGGATCTGCGCCATCTCGGCCTGGACGAGTAGCGAGTTGGCGTCTCCCTCGGCGTGGTATTTGGTGAGAATCGCGTAAGCCTCGTCATCGCGATCCTTGGACACGAGCCAACGAGGACTCTCTGGTAGACAGCTGCTAATAGTAAGAATCGGCTAGAAATCACTGGGTAAGATAAACTTACTAGACAAAACTAATCTGCAACATTGACGGGCACATTTGCAGCAGGGAAGGCACGCGCCAACTCCAGTCGCCGACAATGTCTGTGGTGCGGATAGCGATAGCTGATGCTGTGATGGAACCAATGAAGTACGAGGCATTGAACAGCGAAGTCAGGTAAGGTCGTTCCTTGGGGTAACCAAGTTCACCAATGAGCGCTGCGCCGGAGATGATACAGAAAACGATACCGACACCAAGCAACATGCGGGCAATGATGTACATGGCAACTGAAAGCTGTTAGAATTCGAAATTCGGTCCGAGTGACTGGAACCAACATACGGTGCTGAGAAAATCCCTGCAAGATAGCGCCGACGACCATGATCAGAGAGCCGCACATAATGCATGACCTCCTTCCAAATTTCTGGTTGTACCATGGAGCAATGGGCACAGCGAGAATCGAACCGAGCTGGTAGCAAGAGGAGATGAAACCAAGGATTGAGGGCCTAATGTCAGGCTTGCCAGTCTTTGGGTTCTTGTAGCCGTCGCCGAAATATTTGTTGAAGGCCGGCGAGAATTGGAGGGTGTTGATGAGTTGCGAATCGAATCCGGAGGTGATCTCAACACCCATACAGCAGACAAAGAGGTAGAAGTACATGATCCTCAAATTACGCTTCTTGTACCACGGCACTTTGTCTTGCTCCACCATGCGGGTGACAATGGGGTCGGAGCCATGGCCGGTGTTTGGTGCTTTGAGGAGACCCATGATGGCGGTGTCGATGTAGACCAAATGGTTGCCGTAACGTTCGCAAAGGCATGGGGGTTGAGACAATACTTATACGACCCTCATCGCATCCCTACCCCGGGTGTTTACCCCAGACACCCCGAGGACGGGATAGGCTGAGGCGGAGAGTGTGACCGTCTTACCGAATCAATACCTTACAGTAGACAAGCGTCTCGGCGCGCCTCTCGTGCGCTGCTTGGAACCGGCTAAATAGAAGTGATTCCTCCAATAACCGGGAAAATATCGCAGAACCACTGTTCAAGAAGGCCGAAAAGGCGCCTCAATTGCCGCGCTTGTAAGCTCTTGAGCCTCTCTTTAACCAGTCGCGAGTCAAAGAGATGTCAAAGAATTCGATGTTGTAGCATACGCTCTAGCCTAGGGCAATCCCACAGGGTTCGGCTTGAACGCAACCCATGGACCACCTCCCTGGGGTTGACGCGGGGCGGTACCGAAAGCCTGGTAACGAACACTATATTGCTGTTGGCCTTAGATGCATACTGCCTGACAAGAACTTGTCAACGGATGTATGGACATTGAGAACAGCGCGCCAGTATCAGCTGAGAGGCATTCTACCGTAGTGACTCCGGCATTTGTCTGAGGCTTTGCCATGGCGATTGCAGACTTCCTACGGTGCTTGAGGTGGCTTGAATAGCTTGACGCATCTGATTCATGCTTTCGGAAATTCAGCGTATTTCAAGGCGGCAGGTAGTCATTAGCTGGGTGCCGAGACGAGAGCGGGGTTTAATGTCGCCTAAACAAACTTCGCCTCTCCCTTGCACAGACCTTCCTCAGGCCGTCAGCGGCGGGAAATATCTCGTGATGTGATCACGCCCCGCGAAGAGGAATTTTGAGCTTGGTTGTCAATGCGACCAAGCAATTACCTTCGGCAACGCCCTTGGTCTCAATACGGACGAGTGTGCCTGCTCGAGCGAAGGAGAGTTAATCTGTAGGTCAGATCGTTCCCAGGATGAGATAGCCGCCGCTGCAGGTATATTAGTCGGCAAGGGTCTGCACAGATGACTTGTAGTCCTTCTCGAAGCACGCATTTAACGTCTGAACCGCATGAGGGTAGCTGCCGAGTGGTTCCAAGAGCAAGCGCAATTTGATTGGGTGCTCTTTGCTTGATGCGGTACAGCGCGAGAGTGCTCGTGGTCTCAGGGAAACTGACCGCCCGTACGTTGCCAAGGTGAAGGATCCACGCTCAGACATCGGAGGAGAAACGATGCTTTCGCATCATTGGTCCGAAGCTTGTATGCCGGCTCCGATGGAGATGGATGCCGAAGTGCTAATAGATGGAGGACTGTGCAGCATGCGAGTCTCCCTCAACAAGTCGGCTGTGTGTCAAAGTTGGGTCGGTACAGAACGCTCGATTTTCCCTAAACCTCGCAAATATCGTATTATCGGCGACAAGTTGCCGAAACAGGACGATTCTAGAATTTGGTGTTGACAGGGACGCGGTTGGAAGCGCGTGTCGGCCATGGGCTCGGCGTTACTCGGAATGACTCGGACCCGAGGCCGAACATTTGGGCGCATCCAGGTCTGCGTGGGGAAGCGCAAGACGTGGGGTGAGCATGCACGGAACATGGTCTCGCTGCTCAATCTTGTTTAGTTGCACATATCAAGTTCAGCTGTATTTTAGTGAAACATTCGAAAAGACGGAAGGTGATCGCTCGTAACAATTTCATTGTTCATTAACAAGCTATATCACCGTGAAAGAGGATTGATGCGCATCAGGTCCACGAAAGGAAACAGCGAAGAACTAACAAACGCCGCACTCGTACATGACATTCTGAAATATTGCGTATAGTAGGGGAAGGGTATCATAGGGTATTTGTTCCATGCTCATTATCTCCGGTAGGCGCTTCTGGTGAAGTTCAAACACCAGCCATAGCTGGTGCGGGTGCAGTGTCGTTACGGGAGCTTCCGCGAATATGCAGGGCAGCGAGGATAGTGGTAGCGACGAAGGTTAGCCTACCGTTGTTAGCACAGGGAATACTTCAACACATGGCGATCGACGTACCAAAGGAAGGCTGAGAACACAATAGCAGCTACACCGCAGCTGTAGAACGTGCCACGTCCGGCATAGCCCCACCAGCTGTTGTTCCAGCGCACGGCCACAGCGACGAAGGCAGCGAACCAGAAGATCATGGTGATGAATTCAACGGCGCCAATAGCGAACTTGTGCGCGGCTTTTGGAAAGCGCGTAGGTGCGAGCAAGAGATATGCTACTGCGAGGAGCGTCCAGATGGAGCAGAACAGCATGAAGTTCACGCTGTGAGGCGACCAGTTGTAGCCAGGGCCATTGTATGCGTCGACGACTGAACACTGTTAGCTCTGCACAAAGAGATCCCCAGGAAGAGTGACATACGGTACGCAGTCAGGCCCAGCACAATGATGGAAAACAGAGCCTGTACGCCGCGAAGGCCGAGAACGATGATTGGAGCGACCATATTTTCGACGCGATGTTGTTGATGAAGCGTTACGGGTGTGGCTGATTGTAGTAGATGCAGGTCGCGGGAAGGCTGCAGGTATTGTTTTCGCTACCAACTTGTTGCGAGATTGAAGAGGAAGGCGGATAGTACACTCACGATGCTCAGCTGCTGTTTATTATACACGCGCGCGCGATGCCGTCAGGGCTGTGAAGGCCTGCTACGTCACCCGTCCAGGATCTCCGCCCGAAAGCAAGTTGGCGGTTGCTCGTGACACGCTGCCATTGGCTGTCAGGCGACTTGGCACGCCCTGATTCTTCGCGAGTGATGTGATGCGTTACTCAATAATCGCCCTGGAACTCTTTGTATGGGTGTCACTTTCTCGTCACTCTTTGTGCTTTGCGATGCGCTTCCTGGCCTCCTTTTGAGACGCGATGAGCTTCAACTTGACTCCTGTGATGGCTGCTGAGAATTTTCGCGGGACCCGAGATGATGTGGCGTTCGCTGCGCCTCTCGTCCCTCTTACGCGGCTCCCAAGAATGTCGGAAAGGACGGCACTACCAACATGCCTCAACATCGTCATCTTTTCGTATGCCATCATTGTATCACCAAAACAGTTTTCTCTGCTATGATGGTTCTCGCGCGGGATCAGGTCTAACCAGCAGCAACACGGCGATCTTCCAGGCGAGCCTCGTCATTAACAATCGCTCAACATCACATCCAAAACTGGGGAAATTCTATCGATCGTGGTATCGACGGCATCCGGATGAGGCAATATCACAACATCAGGCCATGATGCCTTACAAGGCTAGCCGACGTTGTGTTTGTTTCGCAAACATCATGAAGGGCATGTTCAATCAACACTGTGTCGGAACTGGAGTATACACAATACATGCTGTGAGTATGTAACATATGCTGTGCGTATATACCATACGCTGTGACTATATACAATGCACGTTGTGTGCGACGGTGAAGCCCCTACAAAAGACTCTCATACTGCTTCCCTTGATGTTTTCCTTCATTAGTTCTTTATAACCGTATTCAAGAGGTGATACACATAGCCTTCGCTTGTTCTCCTCTTGACAACTCATTCACAAGACTTGGCTACGCTAAGCACACTTTCACATCCGGACATGTCATCTCAGTCTTCCGCGCGCCGTGGCAGTGCTATTTCTGTGCGACACACGGGGATGGATCAGTTGACGCAGCAGTTTATGCAACTGCAACAAGAGGATGATGCCTTCAAGAAGGCATCGCCCGCAGCTCCCAGTCGCCATGCCACCAACGAGCTTGATCTGGCTTACGCTCAGATTGAAATCCTCCGGGAAGAGAACTCTGAGCTGAGCAAAATGAGGAATCTCCACGAGCAGTATGGCTGCCCCGAGTTGATGCAAATAACTCAGCGGGAAGTCGTGTTTGCTCAGCTCCGAGCACAGTCTGCTGAAGCCGAGAGTAGGGGCTTACGCTATTTACATACGGCGAACAAGCTGATGGAAAAGCAGGTACTCACTGCTCGAAAGCTGCTTGCTGATTCTACGCGCGAGCTTCGCCTCCGCGAAGCCAAGGTCAAGTCACTTAAGCAGTCTGCTGAACTCTATCGAAAAGGCCAGATGGATGCTGAAGACAAGGTCGCCAGCCTTGAATCTGAGCTCCTGCGGTGCAAGCAACGGGCCAATGCTAGCATCAATTTTGATGGTATGTTTGCCGACGTGCCAAAGACTAGACCTGTGACAGACTACCGTGCAGCTCCAGAGCCACAGGTCACAAGCGTCGACGCAGACACCCAGTCTGAGTTTTCCAGCAGCACCGCCAACCAGTCAAGCATCACCATTCACATCGACTCTTCCCAGCCGAAAAAATGGAACCTTATCAAGCGCGCCCGCGCCGCCATGGCTCAAGACACGACACTTGATATTCAAGGTCCCCCAGAGCTAGTAGCCTCTCTTGTCCGCGGCTTGCGCACTGTTGAGACTGATCACAAGAAGCAGGTTACAGCAGTCGAGCGTTGGCAGAAGGTGGCCAACGATGCTCGCGCTGAGGCCGATGTCTTGCGCGCCAACGCTGTCACTGGCACTGTCTGTACTATGCCTGGTCATAGGAGCATGAAAGACGAGCTGGAAGCCAAAGATCAGCAACTCCTCATGCAGAACCAGCTCGTTGCGACCTGGCAGAAGAAGCATGCGGAGATCCGAGCCTTCATAGATCGGGCTGGGGTCGAGATGCGGGCTCAAGGTGTTCGGGGTGTTCTGTAGTGTGCTTCGCGCCTGCAACTCGTCCTGTTATGTCTTCCTTCACTGATGTTCCATCCCAGCAGTCACAGTGCTCAGTATTTACCTAACTAAACTGCTCTTCCAAAACAATGATTAATCTTAAACATGACCCTAACTTCCAAGTTCTCATCTTTCCCAACTTGTTCCCACAATTTTCTATAGCACCTTCTTCGTGATGCTGATGTCCTTTAGCGCGCCTTCTCATTGGCTTACGGTATGCCCGCGGAGTACGACCGTACGATGTTGCTGCCTTCGGCGACCACGCGTCCTCCCAATAGACAACATTAAACAACGCGGCATTTACCTAACTCGATGCTGATGTTGCACAGCCACAACACCTCGTCGATGGACATAGCTCGTTTGCGTGACGTTACTTGAATGCGCAACTGCGCTCACGGCGACGACACATCTCCATCCCCTCGCGTCCAAACTCACGACATCACGCAGCAGCCAGAAAATGGCCGCATCTCCCACGGAAAAAGAGCCGACGCGCAAAATCAATCCCTCCAAGTTCTACTTCGAGTACAAGGGCCACCCCATAGAAGACCTGGTGCGCTTCAAAGAGATCACCTTAGCGGAACGACCGGATAAGCCCATTGTCTACTTAGCTGGCGACTCCTCACTCGACAACAAGTTCTGGCTGCATAAAACTGTTGAGGAGATCGGCGCCGAAGTGCCTGCTATATACGAGAAAACGCTCGAGAAACCACGGCCGAAACCAGATGTTTCGTTCTGGCTAAACCACGTGCTGGGCGAGCGCGCAACGTGCATCAATACGGCCGTGGAAGAGTCGATGCTGCGCGAGCGCGACGACAAGTTGCTAAATCACGATGAATTCATTCGCGACAACATCCGTGCCGAGGATGTCCTGATCGTGAGCATTGGCGCAAACGACATCGCTCTCAAACCACTGCCTTGCACAATGCGCCACATGCTCCAACTTGCCTGGCTCACACCCCGCAAATCCCTCGAGAACCACACCGCAAGTTCCCTGCAGTACTTCAAGAATCTCTTCGGCACTAGGATCCAGGACTTCGTCACTCGCGTCACTGCCAAAACCAAGCCACGCGCCGTCATCGTGTGCATGATTTACTTCCCACTCGAAGCGCAGTTCAATCAGAAGAGCTGGGCGGAGTGGCAACTGAAGGCCCTCGGGTACAATTGGTTTCCGGGACAGCTGCAGACGGCGATTAGGGCCATGTATGAAATTGCGACGAAGGAGATCAGGGTGGAGGGAACGGAGATTGTGCCGTGCGCGCTGCATGAGGTGCTGGATGGGAAGTGTGTGGAGGATTACGAGGCGAGAGTCGAGCCGAATCATGGAGGTGGGCGGAAGATGGCCGTGAGATTCGGAGAGTTGTTAAAGGGGAGACTGGACGCAACCAAGGACTCTATGATGGGAAGTGACGTGGTGGACAAAACACTGGACTTGATAGTTTGAGATGCGTCTCAATTTCCAACACTGGAGGCCAATCCTGAACACACCCGATTTCTACATGCTGCGATATTTTCAATGGCTCTGGCCACTAAACTTTCTCCTCCAAGACTGATTAGGGGTGACGATTGCGAGCTGGCGTGAATGGGACAATGATAGCTAACGATGTACACAAGTGAAAAGATGACAAAAAACAGTCTGCCTACATCGCCCGTGACCGCGACAATTGCGCGCGGTATCTACCTAAATAGTAAACACACAATCGCAGTGTTTGTATTCATCTCCGCTAAATATCTCGGCACGCGCCGCCCGCTCCCTCAAATAATCCTCGTAATCCAAACAACCTTCTCTACATTCCTCGCACCGTACGCTCCCAAGTTCTCAACCAACCGCAGCCACCACATGCGCAAGTGCATTCTCCGCTCCTTCAACTTACACTACACGCTAGCTTGGCGAGCGCCCACTGCTACTTAGCACTCAGCTCACAAGGTTCCTCCTATCATATGACAAACACGCACTCTCGACGCTCAACTATTGTTGTCAACCGCAACTTTGCTTGACTCCACCGACACACCTTTCACTTACCACGCACGCTAGCTTGACGAGTCGCCCACTGCTATCAAGCACCCAGCGCACAGGAGTTCCTCTTCAACACCTCTACCACCCATCCCCTGCCTCGAATGATTTTGCTCAACCACAACTTGGCTCAACCCCACCACCTCGACTACTACACCGCCCGCATCCTCGCTATCCTCGCCGCCACCCACCGCGCCTTGGCGCCAGTCTTCCAGTTCCTGGCCGCATGGTTTCGTATGTTGTTCCACTATCCCATCGTCGCCTTGCAGACACTCTACTGCTTCGTAGAGGCCATGTCTGTAAAGACGCACTTCATCATCGTGGAGTGCCTCTTCCTCTCTTTCGTCTTCTCGTTCTTTGCCTTGGTGTTCATCTTTGCCATTGCGAACGATCGCCACAAGGCCAAGGCAGAGAAGATGCTCAACGAAGAGATTCGCTTTCGTGAGGATCAGCACAACCGACAGGTTGCCGACAAGGAGAACCAGCGCCTTCGTCATATTGCTGACAAGGAGGCATGTCACCTCCGCCAAGTCCAGGAGATTGAGACGCGCGAGGATCTTATGATAGGCATTGTGTCGGACAAATTCAAGGACGATCAAATCCACGCTACAGTTCTCAAGAGGCTCAGCGAGCTGGTGACTCTCCAGGAAGTCGACCAGGCGATCGAGCGACACATGAAGGTTACCTCCGGCTCTACGGAACCACCACCGGGCCCATACCCGGCCGTCTCCGACACAATGACCGCTTTCTCACAAGATATTGGTGTGCATATGCAACTTCAGATCAATAAGGCCGTCTCGCGTGGGTATGAGCAGCTCAAGACTTCGACTCCGCTTTCCTTCTCTCGCATCCAGTCTCAAGATACCACGAGCACGCCACCTACATCACAGAAGTCGCCACTGAGCGTATCCTCAGTGAGCAGCGTGGAGCCGACACCGATTTTTCCGTCCAAGAACGCGCTGAGCTTCTCGAGTGTCGTGGCTCAGGACACCGCACCTGTTGTTGCTGCGAAGCCCGTGCTATCGCTGTCGTCCGTCTCGAGCCAGGAGACTAAGCCTCTTGACGTCTCCCGGCGAAAGCTCCCAATTGATACCATCGTGTCGCAGAGCACGCTACCAGAGCAAGCCCAGCTCCCGAAGCTGTCGATGAGCAAGATCGAAGCTGTCTCCATTTCTCCTCTGGAAGTGGCACCAGCCCCGCTGGTCCTTTCCAATATCAAGACAGTACTTAAGCAAGCCCCAGTTCCATGCCAAGCTACCGCCGATGCGGCTGAAGCAAAGGAAGTCGTTGCGCAGCTTCTTGCTGTTATCGACGGTTTGAAGACAGGCTTGGGAAACTTGGAAGGTCTTCAAATACAATGCATCACCTTCGACATGGATGGTCTGAAGCATGGCGAAGCGGCTTCATTACTCAAGGAGTTCAAGCGGAGGATCAACATGCTATTCTTTGGATACGCCCAGAATGAAGATGCGGCTCGTTCAGAACTTCACCTTGCGACATCGGAGAACGACGGACTGAATTCAGGGATCGATGGATTGAAGTCGGAGAATGTTGAGAAAGAGGAGGTAGCACTTTCAGAGCTACGTATCGCGACATCAGAGATCGATGGTCAGAAGTCGATGATTGATGGCCAGAAGTCGGAGGTCGATGGATTGAAGTCGGCGATCGTCGAACTGAAGTCAGAGATTGGTGGTCAGAAGTCAGAGATCGATGAAAAGAAGTCAGAGATCGGTGGATTGAAGTCAGAGATTGATGACCAAAAGTCAGATGCCGATGGATTGAAGTCGGAGATTCTCGAACTGAAGTCGGAGCTCGGAATTTACGCTGGCATCTCCGCCACCTTGCAGTGCGACTACGACGAAGATCTCGAGCGGTTCGAGCAGCAACTCGCGGGGCAGGCCGAGCAAGAATTTGAGGCCGATGAGGTCACGACTCCTGTCATGACTGGTCTTGCTGCAAGTGCCGCCCCTTTCGCACCGGTGCTGTCTCCTCCTGAGATTAGTGTCCCAACTCAGGCACACGTTGCGGCCGTCATCGAGGAGCCTATCAAGGCGCTGTCTCCTCCAGCTACAGTCGAGAAGAAGATTGCGACTCCCCCTCCGACTGGCCTTCTCACGAGCTCTTTCGCTCCTGAACTGTCTTTGAAGTCTCCGAACTTCCCTGCGCCGGTTCAGACACCCACCAAAGTCAATGCGAACGTTTCTACACCCACCAAAATCGAGGCAAAGATTTTTGCACCAAGTATAGTCGAGCACAAGGTTGCGAGCTCCTCCGGGACTGGCCTTTCCGCGAGCGCTCACGCTTCCGGGGTGTCTTCGAAGCCAATGAGCGTCCCTGACCCAGTCCAGACACAGACTGCGACCGTGGTGAAGGCTGCCACGCCAACTCGTTCGACCCCAAAGATCGAGGTTACCAAGACGGTTGAGAACGGAACCCACTGCAATGTCTGCGATGTGATGGTCACGATCAGCATGGAGAAGCATGCAGAGGATCGCCATGGTTACTGTGTGATATGCAATCAGATGGTCCCAGGAGACTGGACCAACAACCGATTCTCATATGACAAGCACAAAGAGCTGTGTCGCACCACCTTCAAGCCTAAGCCAGAGGTCAAGACTCCCGCGACGCCCAAGCCTACCGCGGCTACATCAAAGACACCGGCACGCACCCCAAAGTCACCAGCCACCCCTGCGACCAGCGAAACCACCAAGACCTTCGTATGTCGCCACTGTCACGAGGATGTGATCGCGCCTGTCATCAACACACGCGAAGGCCACCAGATCGGCGACTTCTCCAAACACAACATTACCTGCCGGAGCGAGCGGACGTACATCAAGTTCCACTGCGTAAACTGCGGCATGGGCGTCACCAACACTGACCAGTTCCATGCCGAGCATAGGGCGACGTGTCAGAAGGAGACGAGCAAGACTGGCAACTTCCGGGCCTTCGACATGAAGATAGGTTTGCGCATTGGAGAGTCCACGGAGGGCTTGCCGCCTATGACACCGCGGGCCATGATGGGACGGACAGATGGTGGTAGGGTCACTAAAGCGCCGGCGAAGGTTCGGGGACCGATGCCTGGATCGCAGCACTCGACGCCGGTGAAAGGTTCGACGACTAAGAAGCCGCGGGCTGAGCGCGAGGCTTCGGTACCTCGTGGTCGTGGAGGTGCGTCGTCTTCGCCGGCGCAGCCGCAATGGGAGGGCAAAGTGATCAAGTACTAGGGGGAGGAGTACAGGATGAGATGGAAGAGATTGAATGCCCCGATTGGATGGCTCTGGATCAAGATTGGATACAAGTAACGCAAGACATTAGGCTTAATGAATACAATACCAATGGAATGAAAATTTGAAAAGAACATTGAAACTATCCCCCCTGCTTATTGTATGTGATGACTATGTTCTTGAGATCCGCACTGCTAACATGAACGTTGAAAAGCTGTCCTGTGTACATCCAGCCTCACACCGACCACGATAAAACCTTTGCATTGGATATAAGTTACGTACGTCTTGCCACAAGGTCAAAGTACCCAGATGGTCCGAGGAGTTCGTTGACACACAGATTACTGCCAACGCTGGCATGAAGTGATCAAAAGATCGCCACGAACCATCCATCGGCAGATGTTGACTCCACATATCGTATGACTGACGGCTGCGAGTGTTATTGTACTCGTGTTGTGCAAGCAACGCTTCTCGAAACTCGTGGCCAGCTACTCAAACTTTGGTACTATAGAAGATTCCGAAGAGCGACGCGGTTCGACATGGTGATGCCTTGTGATTGTACGAAAGAATCGGACCGGCAATGAATGGATGGTGAGGCTTCGGGAGTCTGGATAGATGACCTCGAGACAAAGGAGCCAGCAGTACAAATGTCGAAGACTAAGTTGGATGTCCTTAGTTCATAGCAGGTGATAGCAAACTCATTATCAGAACATCATTTTCGAAGATGTGAGGCAGGGGCGTTGTCCAGATGAGGATGGCTGGGATGAGCGTTGGGTGGTGGACCGTGCGCTGATAACAGAAGGATTGATTGGTTAGCGTATTAAGGGGATCAATGTTTCCAAGGTTTCGGCTATCTCGCAGTCTGCTCAAGGCGTACCTTGCAGAACCACGACAAATCTCACCACCACAGCTTCATCCATCGCCCTTCCATCAATTCTTCTATCGGTACAATAATTTCCACCGTACCGAAAAATCATGTATCGCCACTATCACCTTCCCAACTGATATAGAGCGGCCATTTGCAATCGGAGCGGAACCACTAAAATGCCTTGTTTAACCGGGAGGAGTCCTGGGCGGCGACGCTGCAAGTCTTGACACCTGCTCGATGCGGCAACTGGTATGCTGGTGTCATTTTAGATCCGTGCTGTGCCATCAGGCCCACTGCATCAAGTGCATTTAGGGCACAGTACATAAACTCTTCTTCCGCCACAATGATGGGTTAGGAGCTCTTGTGCTTTCGTCTATTTCAGTTGCACGACGTCTTGTTGCTCTGCATCTGCGGGGAACTCCACAACTTGATCTGAGCATCGGAGCAAGTAATTGCACCGCAGCTCTATCAGCACCTCGTACAGTCAATCCGAATCAGCCGACCTTGGTGTCTTTGTCAACATGCGCACTTTCGCTTTCTGCGCCGCGGCGCTGCCGTTGATCAGTGCCATCACGCCACCCCGCTTCCCGCATCAGCCGCTCGGAAACGGCACGAAGCGTCTTACCTACAACATCACTACCGACGCTCCTGGACAACTGTCAGCCTCAGCCCGCTCATTCAGCTGGGTCGGAACTGGTGCCGATGGCGACTACATCTACACTGGTAGCAATGGAGATTTCCTGTTCGAAAACGTCGCCACTGGCAAATCGAGCACTTTCCTCTCTGCCGACAAAGTTCCGGCGGACTACCATGATTACTCCATTGCGCCCGATGCCGAGCATGTGCTTTGGTCTGTCAACTACACCAAGCAGTACCGCTACAGCTACTTCGCCGATTTCTTGATCCAAGATGTTGCAAGTGGAGAGACGAAGCCGCTAGACCCCGCTCTTGCTGGCGACATCCAGTATGCTGAATGGAGCCCTGTGACGCCTGGGCAGATTGCATTCGTGAAGGGTAACAACCTTTACATGTGGAACAACGGTACCATTTCGCAAATCACCACGAACGGTGGCCCAGACTGGTTCAGTAAGTTCTCATCAAACCACACGTGACGACTCATCTAACATGATGTCAGATGCTGTACCAGACTGGGTTTATGAGGAGGAGATTTTCGGCGACCGTTACACTCTGTGGTTCTCCCCTGACGGCTCCAAGATTGCTTTCCTCACCTTCAACGAGACTGGCGTTGGCAACTTCCGCATCCCGTACTATATCGACGACGGTGCCGAGTATGTGCCAGTCTACCCCAATGAATTGGACCTCCGCTACCCCAAGGTCGGCACCAAGAACCCTGTCGTCGGCTTCAATATCCTTGATGTTGAGTCGGGCGAGGTCAGCAATGTCCCGATTGACGCCTTCCCAGAGGACGACCTTGTTATTGGCGAGGTTGCATGGCTTACCGAGGGTAACAGCCTCGTTACTTACCGCGCGTACAACCGTGTTCAGGACCTGGAGAAGCTCGTCCTAGTCGATGTTGACGCCTTGTCTTCCAAGGTCACCCACGAGCGCGACGGAACCGATGGCTGGCTCGAGAACAACATGCAAATCCGCTACATCGGCCCAGTCTCGAGATCCAACTCGACCTACCGCAACTCCAGCGCCGAGTACTACTTGGATGTCTCAGACGAGAGTGGCTGGAAGCACTTGTACCTCTTCCCCGTCGAGGGTGGCGACAAGATCGCGCTCACATCTGGAGAATGGGAAGTGCTCGATGTTCTGAAGGTCGACTACAAGCGTGGTCTTGTCTACTTTACCTCCACCGAGCACCACAGCACTGAGTCGCATCTCTACTCTGTCAGCATCACCACCGGCGAGAAGAAGGCACTTGTCGATGACAGCGTGTCCGCATCATGGACTGGTTCTTTCTCGTCTGGTGGCTCCTACTATGTCACTCGCTACGCCGGACCTGATGTTCCCTACCAGGAGCTGTACTCTATTAACTCTACCACTCCCATTCGCACTATCGTCGATAACAAGCAGTTGTTCGACAGGCTCGCAGAGTACGCACTCCCCAACATTACCTACCTTGACATGGCTCATCCTTCCGGCTTCACCCTGGACGCTATGCTCCGCCTGCCACCGAACTTTGACCCCAGCAAGAAGTACCCTCTTATTCTCATCCCATACGGTGGTCCCAATGCCAAGGAAGTCACCAAAGCCTTCAACCCTCTCAACTGGAAAGCTTACATCGCCTCTGATTCCGAACTTGAGTACGTGACTCTTACCGTCGATGGTCGTGGTACCGGACGCAAGGGCCGCAAGTTCCGTTCCACCGTTACTTCCAACCTCGGCGAGCTCGAAGCTGAGGACCAGATTTGGGCCGCTAAGGAACTTGCCAAGAACTCTTGGATCGACAGTGAGCACATCGGTATCTTCGGCTGGTCGTACGGTGGCTACCTCTCCGCCAAGGTCGTTGAAGTCGGCGACCCCATCATCTCCTTTGCCTGCATCACCGCCCCTGTCTCCGACTGGCGCTTCTACGACTCCCTCTACACCGAGCGCTACATGAAGACCCCCACCATCAACCCCGAGGGCTACAATCGCTCGCGCGTGCACGACGCCTCCGGCTTCAAGAAGATCGCCGGCGGTGTTGTCATTCAGCACGGAACCGGCGACGACAACGTGCATTTCCAGAACGGCGCTGCGCTCGTCGACTTGCTCATGGTTAACCGCGTTACTCCAGAGAAGATGATCAACACTTTCTTCACCGACAGCGACCACAGCATTAACTTCCACAACAACGGCAAGTTCTTGTACAGGCAGTTGAGCAAGAAGCTGTTTGATGAGAAGGCGAGGAAGGGAGATAGTAAGGGTGGACATCAGTGGAGCAAGAAGAGGGGGCTGAGGAGGTTTGAGGAGTAGTTGGTGGGATATTTAGTTTTTGAATGATAATGTTTTAGTGTTGTAATGTTTCTTGGTGCTGCTCGGTGATGAACTGCAAAATGACGGACTGGGTCTAGGAATCTTCACAATAAGTGTTACAGCTGTAACACACCAGCGCCGCTGACTTTCAAGTATCCTTAGCTCCTTGCTTCTCCAGTGCTGCTCCATCAGTGACCATAATAGCCGATGATTCTTGCGAGCGCCCCGCGCTTCTTTCACTCTAGCCTTCAATATTCTCATTTCGTCCTAGCTTGGGCACCATCTCGCAACTGGTTCTCGTATCCTCAACTTCTAATGCTACGTGCTATAATTGAGATCTTGCTCGCCATTGCGTACAGCGGTGTGTATTACCTGTTTTACGGGAAACTTTGCAGGTGGCACGGTTAGTGGATGTCATTAGCGGCAAAGCGGCCAAATGACAAAGTGAAAGTCAAGATATGTGTTTGACGCACAGACAATCACAAACGCCTGCTCTTGCGCAGGGCAAAGTCCAACTATTGCTTTTGAAAAGCTTGACGTGCGCAATTTGTACGCCAAATTCTGCGTTGTGGTAAAAAGCTTTTTCTTCTCACTTCCATATTGCGGCCGTCACCAGCAGCAGCAACAATCAACCGTACCAGATCAAGTACTAAATCTTCAACCAGATCATCGAACAAGATTTCGGCGCCTACCGATAAGTCATCGCCTTCTGAGATGTCAACTCCTCCCATCAAAACCGAGAAGTCAACACCCCCCATCAAAATCGAGCTGTCAACAACCCACATCGAAACCGAGACATCGCTAGCAGCCAACATGTCGACCACCCCAACCACGCCATCAACCTCAACCGCGCTGTCAATCCCACCCGGTCCGTCAGCCCCAACCCCACCGCGCCTCATCAACCCCCTAACCTCCCTCCCCATCATCCACCCCGCGGAAGCCGAGCTCCTCTTCCATGCCGCCGCCATCCGCTACGCGCGCATCCCGCACGAGAACCTGCGCCGCATCTGCGCCGATGCGGGCGCCGCTATGAGGCACTGCGATCCGTCGTTTGGGTTTGAGACGCTGCTGCAGGTGTGGATGGAGAAGTTGGAGGTGGAGAAGAAGATCTGGCAGGAGGAGAAGAGGGTGAGTAGAGAGAAGGATCGTAGGGAGGGGGCGTGGGGGAGTGCGAGGGTTTTGTGGTTGGATGAGCAGTAGGAGAGAACGTTGAACTCAAAAATTGAGCAACGCTGTGATTTTGGCTGGGAGTTGGGGTTTGCCTGTTCAAAAGGGAAGGGGTATGGACGACGGACACGAACTATGGTCTTGTGCGACCACGTGGCTCTGAGCAGATGAAACTATCACGAGAATACTCCACTCAAATGATCATCAATTCGATTCTTGCTCGCGAGTATTTAGTTTCCATCGAGACGTCAGTTTTCCACCACCCGTGAATGCGTGACGCTGGAAGCAAATTTACATGCGGCCAGAGTGATGTAGCAATGTGCGCGGCTCCAACATGACAACTCGCATTGTCGCGGCCACAACCATCTAGCAAGCTTGCGCAAACATCAAACAGCTGCGTGTAATTATTTCCCAGGTTATGTATCAAAGCCTTCTCGCACCACTCTAGTTTCTCACCGACCTCACTCCACCCCTACATTCACACATAACACACTACAACGCAACACGATGCCCTCCCAACGCGCACCCCGCGGCATAATCAACCCGATAACCAACACCGAAGTTTGCCACGTCAGGGAAGCCCAGTACTTCTTCCAGGCCGCAGAAGTATACTACAAGGCTCACAAGCAATCGGAGTGCACGGATGCGTTTTATGCGCTGGAGAGAGTGCGATATGACGGACCGGAGGTGCTGAAGGAGATGATAGCGGAGTGGTTGGAGAAGTTGGAGGGGGAGAGGGAGAAGGCTGGGGAGTTGGCGGTGGAGAGGAAGAAGGCTGAGGAGGGGACGGTCGATGGGGAGGGGGAGAATGTTGAGGAATTGGAGGAAGAGTGGGAGGAGGTCTAGGGATTAGTGGAGAGAGGGAGGAGATTGAGGGCAAGAAGTGAGATTTGGGCACAGATGGAGAGGAGTCTTCGGGAGCAGTGTTTGATGAAATTCATGGGGTAGCAAAGGCGATATGTAGATGGTCACGGTCACAAAGAGATTTGAACATCACATAAACACCCACCAATCCCACTCCTCTCACTATATATCCAACTTCGTTTAACTCTCTCTCTCATCAAAACAACCAACAGGTTGGCGCGATCAGGTGGGACATCAGACTTCGGAAGCGTAGGACTCAAGCCTTATAAGTCTTCTTTTTCTTGACACTTGAAGGGTGATTACAAAAGTCGGTGGGCGAGGGTTTGATTCCTCGTCTGGGTAGTCAATCGCGTGGTGGGGTCAGGGGTTATATTTTTTGGTGCTTTTTTGCGACTTTCACCTTAACGACATACAAAGTAACGTTGTTAGCACATGTTTTTGCGCTTACGTATCCTGAATTAATTGCTCTAATTACTTGTGTTAAAGATGCGATGTCTTTAGGCCGAAAGGGGAAAATCATTGTAACTAGCGGGATTGTGTGCCCGCTTGCCACACAGATGTGAATATGATTGCAAATATTGTAGAACGAGAAGTCATGTGTGGTTGTCACATTCATGCCTTGTAGCAAACAGTGTGTTGTCAATGCATACATAAGTTGTTAACCTTCCCGAAGTTCTAATCATAACTGTTGCTCACTTCCATCAACATCTTTCCTGCCGAACACACGACAGCCTGCCAAACACACGACAGCATGCCAAACCTACTCATCAATCCTATCACAGAGACACCTGTGGTCAGCTACGAAGAAGCGGCCTTGTTTTTCATGGCTACACGTATGCATTACAGCATGCAGGCAGATAATAAGTTGTATGCAGACATAAAGCAGGCTTGTGAAAAAGCTAGACAAGCGTTTGCCGCTGCGGGTCCTGAAGGACCGCCACCATTGGACAAGTTGGTGGATGAGTGGGTGATTAAGCTGGACGCGGAGAAAGCAATAATGGAGCGAGAGCAGGCGAGACAGGAGGCAGCGGAGGCGAACTTGAAGGGTGTGTAGAGCGTTGGAGCAGTGAAGGGCGACGAGGTTCCGATGGATGAATTAGCCCAGAGTAATGGCATTTCAGACGCGTGGTCCGACTTATTTGACGAACGATACAAGTGGTGACATGAATCTCGTACACAAATAAAACGTTTTCTACATTCGGGACTCCTCAAAGTTTGATAATTTGTGTGAGCGACGACTAGCGCTAGACTCTTTGTGCACTAGTAATGTTGTGGAGGTCATAAGTGGAAGCATTGAATGTGATTGACCATACAGTCTGTTGTAAGGATGAAGGTGAAGTTGATTGCGGATGCTCAACCCCGCCACACCCTCCTTCTCCAAAGAGCCTAGCGTGAATTAACCCTGTGATGAACGTCATCGGTCCTTTTCTAGCCTATCTCACCTGTCTCCGCCTTTAACACCATTATACGCACCCATTAATAACGTCACTTCTACCACTAGGGACTGATCGAGAGGAGGCTCGGATGGCCGCTGCCGCCTTTTGCACGTTCGTTGGGGCGACGGATCTGGGGTTGGTTCGTCGAGACAGGGGTCGTGATAAGGATGTGTGGAACCGAGGGTATGATAGGCAATCTTGCAGACGATGTCGGCAATGGATCGAGGGGCGGAGGGATGTATGACGGTATAAGAAAAAGTATAAAAGATGCGGATCGTCGCGAAAGCCGAGTTGTTTCTTGCTACGTGGCCAGCTACAAGTCTCGCAACGATGAGTGTCCAGGAAAAGCAAGCGACTCGTGATTCCAAGTCGGGGGATCCATCTTTACCACCCGATTCCGATGTCGAAGTTGGAAGCGTCGGCTTTGCCGATGAAGCGCCCGACGGCGATGAGGCGCTTCGCTTCCTCAAAAACCAGCATGCTGTTGGAGAGATAACAGTAGAGGAAGAGCGGGCACTCGTGAGGAAGATCGACTGGATGATCATGCCATTGATGTGGGCATGCTATTGCTTGCAATACCTTGACAAGACTTTGGGTATGAAGACAATCTCCCGGTTAGAGAGACTAAAGACTGACTATACTCAGTCAACTACGCGGCTGTCATGGGAATTTACGACGATGCAAACATCACCACAAGTCAGTTTTCTAACCTCGCCCTTTTCTTCTACGTCTCCTACCTAGTACTGGAGTTTCCTCACGGATATGGCATGCAAAGATTCCCAACCGCAAAGTACCTCGGTACTTGTGTCAGCCTCTGGGGATTCATCACTGCAATAACGTGTATCTGCAAAAACTACGGTGCTCTTGTGGCGACCCGCATTCTTTTGGGTTGCTTCGAATCAGCTGTTGCGCCAAGCTTGATCCTGATCACTTCCATGTGGTACAAGAAGAACGAGCAGCCACTGAGGACCGGCATCTGGTATGTTGGCGTTGGAACTGGAACGATGATCGGCTCTTTGATCTCCTTCGGCTTCCAGCACTACTACAGCCCGACCTTTACTAGCTGGCAGATCATGTTCCTGGTAGTCGGTCTAATCACAGTGGGTGTTGGTATCACTGGCAAGTGTTCGCCTTCATTGCATAGAACAATCCACACTAACATGTCTAGTGATCTTCTTACTCCCCGACAACCCTATGTCGTCTCGTCTTAGCCCCTCTCAAAAGGTATGGGCTATCGAACGCCTACGAGAGAATATGACAGGGATCGAAAATAAGCGATTCAAGTGGCATCAAGTCGTCGAATGCCTAGGCGACCCACAGACCTGGATGCTCTCTCTCATTACTATTTCGTCCAATGTACCGAACGGGGCCGTTAGCTCCTTTCAATCCACGCTTATTAAATCCTTCGGCTTCGACTCGAAGACCACCGCGCTACTTCAACTTCCTTCTGGCGCTGTAAGCATCGTTTCGATCATCGCAGCTACGTATCTAGCTGGACGCTTCAACCAACGCGGTCTCAATATCTGCACTCTTTTGGTACCCGGTGTCATTGGTGGCGCGCTGATGGCTTTCCTTCCTGGGCATAATAAGGTCGGCAAATTAATCGGCAACTATCTCACCAACTGCATCGGATCCAGTCTTCCGTTACTGTACTCTTGGGTTGCGGCCAATGTTGCAGGTCATACCAAGAAAGTGACGATGAACGCCATCCTGCTGATGTCCTTCTGCCTCGGTAATATCATCGGACCATTGACGTTCCGTCAGGCTGACCAGCCCGACTTCATCCCTGCGAAGATCACCATCATTGTTACATGTGCTTTTGCAGGATTTCTGACCATGGCATTGCGCGGGTACTATGTCTGGGAGAATAAGAGGAGAGATCAATCGACGGATGGAACACACGTGGCGAACGAAGAGTTCTTGGACATGACAGACACAGAGAACAGAAACTTTAGATACAAGCTGTAGTTGCGTAACAGGTATGTGGCATGCGGC
Organism: Parastagonospora avenae f. sp. tritici 18332-5; assembly: GCA_022559985.1. NCBI lineage: Eukaryota > Fungi > Ascomycota > Dothideomycetes > Pleosporales > Phaeosphaeriaceae > Parastagonospora > Parastagonospora avenae. The sequence continues at coordinate 106,585 of JAFJTR010000085.1, forward strand.
GAGCATTGTCGTTCATGCTCTTCCGTCTCCTTGACAGCCATTACCTTTTTCCGTATCTAATTCGAACCGATAGTCGCCTGTCAACTACCATGGCTATCAACCGAACATAGCTCGTGCACTATTGCGCAATCATCGTGCGTCTTCAAAAAGTGCTTTTTACTCCTTGGCATTGAGCTATAATCCTGAATAAATGGGGCCTGGAGTAGGATCGCCAGAGTTGCAACAGGGTTACTAATGCTGCTTCTTTCGACGGGACGGCTCTTCCCACTGTCGACCATGTTGGGTGCCAGGGCGTAGCTCGGGAATCCAACCGCGACACGAGGCGGTCGGTGCACGACAACATTTTGGGCTTTCTATTACCAGCAGCAGTCACGTCAGGGCCACTTCAATGATGAGGAGTTCCTTACCTGTACGTCATACACGGAGCTGGGGTAGCCTGCAAATGTACGCACATGCGTTCAGAAAAGCGCTGCTTCTAGCTTTCAGGACATCTTTCGTCAAAGTGAAATCAGATTGCTTTCGCCTAGAATCAACTTACTGCATCGTCCCCTTGAGTATGAAAACTCAGTTCGGCGTTCATTGATCTAGACGGACAAATTAGAATGATCCCGGGACACTGCATAACACTTGCTCCTACGCAACAATTCTTTTGAATGTGCTAAAAAAGCTGAAAGATACCGAAGTCGCCCGTTCTCATTCGAGCAGTCCTTGCATGTGAGCAGCTACGCAGCTTGTCGAAATTACTGAGGGGGCCATGAGTTAGTGCGTCGAAGCCAGTACACTGGTCAACCCGCAAGCAAGAGATGCTAGAGAAAGTCTGTGATTGGGAGGTCGTCAAATGTGAGGTGGTGTGGAAGGGTTCCCAACTTGATCACAAGCGCGGTGGATCTACGAATGGGGTAGTTTACTTAGTGATAGTAGATCTGCGACGAATAGGGATATGTCAAAGTGCCCAATGAGTACGTTAATTCTGCTCTACACTGTCACACAGCATGAACGTGTGAAAGAGCGCACTTGCCGGGCGCCATTGGTTACTATCACAATTGCCGACATGATCGCTGCGCTGAACTGCGACCCAGGAAAAAGGTCACTAGTATTTGACACGTGTGATGAGGGCCTATCGATGCATGAACTCTGCGCCACAATGCACACTAAGTGGAGCTCACAACCATCAGAACGAACTGCGCCTACTTGGCGAGAGGAGCAGCACACGAACGGCGAAATGGGAACACACGTCTAGATCATGCTGACTCAAAGGGGATGGCACAGGCAGCAGTGATCCTTCGCATGATTGCGCCTTTGGGATTTGTTTTGGGGAACTAACCACGTGGACAAGCGAGGAGAAGCAAATACGCGGCTTGCTTAGCGAGCATTCAGTCTTGAGTTTTCGTCCCAACGCCCTTGAGTCTCATGTAATCGCATCTCGAATGACATTCTTAGCGGGTTCGGGCCGCAGCGCTGGGTCAGCACCTGCATCATCATCATGCGCAGTACGACACAGCACTAAGCGCCCGCGACCACCATTAGCGAAAATATGATAATTCTACCGAGGACCCAATTTTCAATACAGCCAATGATATCGTTTGCTCAGGCGTCAGCTTCGGTAATCGGGATCAACTTCCTGGTACCACGTCGATCAACTGGAAAAAGCCAGGTTTGCAGGCCTGTTGTATTACAAAACGTCCAGCTGTAATAATATCGGGCCACTCTATCCGGGCTGACTATAGCAGCCCCCATACACTACATGTCTGCGCCGCTTTCAGGCGTTACTGTATGCGGTCAGCAAGGCTGCCTGGAACCTCAAATCAATCATGTGGCTTGGTTGGACATTAAGCTATCTTGATAAGAGCTTGAGATGAGTGCAGTTCTCAGTGCACTGGGCTGTAGATCTGTACAGATCTTTTGTGTGAACTTTTCTCATACACGTTACTTCAATATGGCAGCTAAATAAATGATAAGTCATGAAATGTTGAGCAAAGAGTGAGCATCATTCAGATGAGACGAAGATAGAAGCGTAAATGCTCTATTTAAATCCATCTACTGTGAATTTGGAGCGGCACACTGTGACTCAGTGGTGGGTTGAGTGTCTGATCCAATTTTGTCATCGTCAGCCAGTCATCATACGATCAGACAGTGACCTGCATCGGGGCGTATCAGATGAGCCACCCTCACCACATTTGACAAGGCAAGACTGGGCCGATGTGGACGGAGACGTTCTCTTACATTCGCCTCTACTAGGTGTGTATGGTGGAGAATATTGCGGCGCTTGCCGAATGCACTTTCCAGGCGGAGCAGCGCGTGGTCAGAATGCGGCAAAGACTTTTGCTTGGTGTTGGATCCAATAGGGCGATGATATCACTAGCGTTCCTCTGTTAGCACGCCTCACCATCAGTACAATCAGCAGTCTCGCCCGGACCTGCTATCTGGTAGTGATTTGCTTCCTGACGATCATGCCATGGCGTTGGGGGTACGGCCTGAGAAGACTGCTATAATCGGCAATCGGCAGGCATATCTCGACAGTAAGATTATTATATATGTCTCATATGGCGTTGAATCATGGCCGTAGAGAACCACTCATTGAACGATTGCCTCACCGATCGTGTATTCTTCTTCCACAACCTGGGCTTCCACTGTCAGCATGCGTTTCTATGATACTTGGAGAGAGTCTATGGCATCTAAGACACCAGATGGTCAAAGGCTAGCCTATAATAACCGCGTTGCTCGTCTCAGGAAGTCGGAGTATCCTATGCTGAAAGGTACACACTTCACGCCGTCGAGTACGCTGTGTGACTAATGACGTTTTAGGCATCACGTACCTCGATCATGGAGGAACAACATTGACGAGCAAGACACTGCTCCATGTGTTTGCGAAGAAGATGCAAAACACTCTCCTGGCCAATCCTCATTCCGATGCCGCGAACCCAAGCGCGTCCAGCTCTATCATCGCAGAGACTCGGACAAAGGTTTTGAAATTTTTCAACGCCAATCCAGATCATTACGATATTGTGTTTACGGCAAATGCCACGGCAGCTGTGAAGCTGCTGATGGATTGTCTTTCCGGGTCCGAGAACGGTTTCGACTATTACTACCATTTGAACTGCCATACAAGCCTGGTCGGCGTGAGAGAGCTTGCAAGGCGTAGCCACTGCTTCGGGACTGATGGCGAGACTGAACAGTGGCTTGGCGGCCTACGGCAACCAATCGAGCCGAACGATGGCAACCGGACGACACTGTTCGCTTATCCAGCCCAGTCGAACATGAACGGACAACGACTGCCCCTGCATTGGGGTAATCAGCTTCGAGAATCTGGAAATCATCCACATACATACACTCTTCTCGACGCTGCAGCCTTCGTATCCACTAGTCCTCTGGACCTAAGCGACCACGTTACCGCCCCTGACTTCGTCGCGTTGTCGTTCTACAAGATCTTTGGCTTCCCCGATCTTGGGGCTTTGCTTGTACGCAAAGCATCGGCACACGTGCTGGAAAATCGCAAATACTTTGGAGGAGGCACAACGGAAATGATGACATGTCTTGAGGAGAAGCCATGGGTAGTGAGAAAGGAAGCCAGTCTCCATGCCCGGTTGGAAGACGGGACCATCGCCATACGCAGTATCCTAGCACTACGATGTGCGCTCGACAATCATCGTCGGCTATATGGTGCTATGGAGGATGTCTCACGACACACCGGCTGGCTGGGTAAGTTACTGTACGAACGCCTTGACGCTTTGAACCACTCCAATGGCATACCAGTGTGTCACTTCTATGTAAGTCGCTGGTTTACAAATCGTATTTGAAGCATTACTGATGGTCTGATAGAAAGCCACGGGATCGACATACGCTGATTCCAAGACGCAAGGCGCAACGATCGCAATGAACATTCGAAGAAGCGATGGCTCATGGATAGGCCCTTATGCGGTCGGAGCAATGCTCAGGAGGCATGGAATACATGTTCGAAGCGGTAGTCTGTGTAATCCCGCCGGCATGGCTCTCGCTCTCGATTTGACTCCATTCGACGTGAGAATGGCGTACGATGAGGGCTTTCGTTGTAATCAACAAGACGATGTTCGTCAAGGAGAAGTCTTGTTTGGCATGGTCAGGGTGACCCTTGGTGCAATGAGTACTTTGGAAGACGTGGAAAAACTCGCTTCCTGTGTCGAAAGGGAGCTTGTAGATCGCAATAGTGGCAACCAGGATTGCTCCATGATCAATGGCGACATCGGAGCAGGAGAAGAAAGCAAGGAAACGATCATGTCATATGAAGAGCAAAAGAAGTCATGGAAAACTCCCGCGCCTACCAATCGGGGAAGGAAGGCCGATATATGGAAAGTAGTTGGTAGCTGTTTCTCAAGATCCAGGACTCCAGGTCAATGCTGATCGACAGCAGTGGAGGACATTCATCGCGTCGTTTGAATGTCGTGTTCAGAAGAGCGCTGCAAATTTTTTAGGCTATTTTTATGTTACATCCTATGTACTCAATTAATCTACTCGTTTCTCTATCCTTTATCAGTGAGATGAACTCATCGATAGGTGTCGGAGTGGACAGGTCATCGGTGTAGGATTGAAGAAGTTAGATTTAGTAGTCTGCCAAAAGGTTGCTAACTTTACGACCAGCCTGATCGCATTCAGCTGTCAGGAACGGGAGGCCTGATGACGTCCCTGGAATAGAGTGCGCCCTACCTGATGTGGTGCGACGCTAACCGCAAAGCTCTCTAGCGGTGAGAGGCGGCGCAACATCCCTCCGCTGCTGTCCTCACGTTCCTACGTAGCTGAAATGGCCCATCAAACATTAGTTTTATATACGTGCGGTAGACTGCACGACTAGGCCAGTGGCTGAATTTGTTCTCCTAGAAGTCCGTGTGTGCTTCACGCGAAGGCGGTGATCCTTGGCAGAGGTCGACTCCCATGCTCTTATTACTGGCTGTTGCTACATCCGCCACTAGTCAAGCTCTCGCTAACTCTAAGTCGATGCGCGGACTATCCTCCGCATCATATACGCCCGGCGAGATTCTCTCCCATAGCCCCATACACTGTCTGGTCTCGGGAGTCTATCTCTCCATGGTCTGACGGGCGATGGTCACGAATATCACCATGTCCCGCTCGCTCAGCAACTATAAGATGCATCAACCTGCCACGCTCAACTCCTTTCAATCAATTCAAACAACGTTCCTCATCAACAAAGTGCTTCGCTTCATCTCTCGCTTCACATTGTCAGCCTGAGCAAAGTCTCCGTTCTCACATCCATATCTCGCCATGTCTACAACCATTCGCAAAGTCGTTTATTCCGGTGCTGGAGGCCCGGAGGTTGTGTCCGTTGTGTCTGCCAAAATCCAGGCACCAGCAGCCAACGAAGTCCAAATGAAAGTCCTGTACGCGGGCATGGGCGGTGCAGACGTAGCAATGCGTGTTGGCTGCTACCCACAGCAAAAGAGCCCAGTAGGCTTGACTCCGGGCTATAGCCTTGTTGGAAGAGTCCGTCGGAATGGCGCCAACTGCTCGAAGTTCCAGGCTGGCGATTTAGTCGCATGCCTTACGAAATACGATTCTGAGGCCGAACTTTGCAACTTCCCCGAGAAATACTTGGTTCCCGTACCGGAGGGCGTGGACCTCAGACAGGCCGTCGCAATGGTAACCGACTGGACGACAGCATACGGCATGGCATATCGCGCCGCAAAGATCTCCAAGGGTACCCGGGTGTTCATCCATGGTCTCAGTGGATCAGTAGGCTACGGCTTTCTTACATTCTGCAAGATGCAAGGCGCAGAGGTGTACGGAACCGCCTCGGAGAAAAACCATGCCAGAGTGCGTGGAAGCGGAGCAACACTATTTGTGTACTCGGATAAAGACTGGATGACGGCCATGAAGGACATGGCAGGAGCTCATGTCGTCTTCGACCCGCTTGGATTTGAATCCTGGGACGAAAGCTGGAGCATCCTTGCACCAGAAGGCGGACATTTGATTGGATATGGAGGCAACATCGACATACTCAACGGCCGGAAACCACGAAGTCAGATTCCTCAAGCTGCAAAATTGATTGCCAAAGGACTCAATCCGTTTTGTCCAAACAAGTCGACCTTCTTCTATATCGACAAGGATCAGAAAACATTCGAACCCGAGCTGAGAACGCTGTATGGCATGCTGGCGAATGGCGAAATCACGGTTCCGATAAGAAACGAGTGGGCACTGGATGAGGTCCCAGAGGCGCATCGCACTTGGGCTCAAGGCGCTGGGGTTGGTGCCGTCGTCGTGAGAGTGGCTGAAGACACACAAGTATGATACGTTCTGCCGATTGCGATGGCATCCTGTCATCCGAGCGCACTACCTGCTGTCAGCATGAGCATCCCAGTGTACGTGATTGGTAAGACCACACGTTCTTCTGGTTTCGGAATTGCGTGTTATGAAAAGTAATGCACGGTTAGAGAGTTTTACAGCAGAAATCTAGCATAGTGAGCCCCACTACGTAAGAACTATGAACAGGAAAACCTAGTTACCAGCTGCGAGAACATTACCTCTTGAAGCCATCTACAGAACCTACGGATTCTCAATAGCCCATTTGCGCGCGCTCCGAATATAGCCCACCTCGTCTTTCAAATCGTTATTGGACCATGTCCTGAACGCCTCCGAACTATCTTCTACCTCCCTAACACTTCTTTTGCCCGTCGTCGACTTGAACTGTGCATTCAGAGCATCAGCATCGTCCCGGCACGATGTGGTGATCATTGTCTGCAATCTTTTGACTGATTCCTTGCCAGACTGTTTGGTGAGATAGTGTCAGATATGATGCTTGTAGCCAATTGTTTCAAAGATGATTGTAGTGATTGATTGTCCTCTCCGTCTGATCTATGAACAGGTGGTTTTATCCCCCGCCCTTGTGCGACCAGCTGCACAGTCCATTCCATGCATTGCCATTCCAGCCGAGCCTGTGTTACAGCCTAGCCTCGCTCATAACTGACAATATCTGACAGATAGTCGTCCCTGTGGAAGGCATCTTTCAGGTGTTGACGCAAGTTCTGGATACCGTTGCGGCCGCTCTGGTATAGTTCCAACATGGCCTCGCCTTCTTTTTTGTGAACCATGGCAAGGCCGGCGTCCTCGATACTATCCATACCAGGGTGTAGTCGAGGAGAGGATGGATGTACGACCGCACGCGCGTGTTCACAGTCATCGATGGCAGCTCGGGCGATGGGAACCAGGAAAGTCTTCACGAGTTTGTCGTGGGCCGCGATGAGGTCAATGAGTTCTGCGATGCGAATTATTAGACCTGAGGTTTCAGGTAGTGAAAGAGACGTCTTAGGCAGAGTTGTCGTGATGGAGTGAACAGAAGTGATGAGAGTGCGGAGATATATTGAGAGTACCAGCAAGCTCACCTTTGAAGTCGGGATCATGCCATAACAAGCATGTAGCAAGCTCAAACTGGTCACGTTTTAGGTCATGTAATCGCATCTCATCGTTTGATTGTCTGAGTGACCACGCACAAGTAACCCGCAATATCATTGAATTTGAAAAGGTCTAGTGGTCTGCATGTATGAGTATGAGATGCTTGAAAGAACGTTTTGATTATGAGAGTGGAAGTCGATTACATTGAGAGAAACACGTCAAAATCACGGACTGAGTTCAGGGATATAGTGAAAGCCAGGTTGCATCAATCTTGTGATTCCTTTCAAAGACTGTAAGATCTTCTAAAGACGGATGGGAACCCGAAAGTACCTCCCGAGGTTGCATTCAAACCGCCCAAAACCTCTCTCTTGGAGCAGCTTCTAGATTGCTTCCTGCTACATTGTATGTTGAATTGTCTACTTGATGCAGTAACAACCACTAACATTCAGGATCGGATCTTGATCGATTCTTCTTCATCATCCACCTCCTCCTCCTCCTCCTCACCACTGCTATACTGTGTAGCTTCATACTCCAACCGCTTCTCCTAATCAGCCACCACATCCCAGTCAATCGGGCCCTCTCCAATGACATTCTTTCGGAACACCGCACCAATCATGGAATCGTCCGCCAACGCCATACCGCGGGTCAGAGTGCGCTTGTTATCCAAGCTCCAGTCCGCTGGCTTGATCACCTCCGGAAATTTGCGGCAGTGATGGCTCCATTGGAAGGTATAACGATGCGTCTGGTGGCCATGGGCGCGATCGCGGTAGCTCCTGTTCTTCTTTCCGACGGCGTTGGCATATAGCTTGCAGACGATAGTGCCTCTCTCCTTCGAAGGACAGGGCGACTCGTCGGTGCCGTCGTGATCGTTGGTTGCTTCGCAGTAGAAGCAGAAACGGGCGAAGCCTTTGTCTACTGGTAGGGCGTTGTCCTTATTGCTCGCAACGTCGGCCCAGATGTCGTTGATCGAGAGACCGTGGATGGAGGTATCGGTGGGAAAGCCAGTGGTTGTGCTTGGGTAGAGCATCGGGAAGAGGATGATCAAGAACCCGAGAGTCATCTGGTAGAGCGCGTCGTTGGCGCCGTTGAGACGCCACATGTTAGTCAGGTCGATCTGGAAGCCATGAAGCATCTCGTCAAGCTTCAGCAACCCCTCACCAAGATCTCTGTTCGGCTGAGGGATGATGCCAGCCATCGCTGCCACTCGTGCCAGAGACATGACCTTGAACACGATGGAGTCGAGGTTCTTGACTTTGAAGCCCCACTGCTGGTTGAGCTTCTGCTCGTTGAAATTCCAGCCTTGTCCGATCAGCACCACGGGGCGCTTACGACCATCCGCGGTGACCTATTCATCGAGTACCCCCGAGAGAACGGCCTTGGCTTCGTCTTCCAAGACAAGGCGTGTAGGGCAGTATAACGGGATCGTCTCCGTATCCTTGAGGAAGTACTCCTTGGCGCGCAGGTGGCAGTTCTCCATGACGCGAACATAGTAGATGGCAGCCTTCTTGATTAGAGCAGGAAACTCAGCCGGAGTGCGGCACTCTTTGAGGATCGACATGGGAAAGACAGTCCAGCCAATCTGTGTGATCTTGCCTTCGATTTGATCAACGATCTTATTCTTTGGATCTTGTTTAAGCCACTCAAGGTCTGGAGCGACGCCGACGGCATCCTCAAGAATCTTGGGCGCGTTTGGGAGAGGGTGGTTTGCCCAATGGCGAAGCACCTCCAGGTCGGTGAACCTGGACAGGAACTCGCGAGCGGTCTTGAAACGGCCTGGTCTTCGATTGATATCGCCGCCATCGCAGTCTGTACTGCTTGGATAGGTGAAGCAGTTTCCATTGCTTCAAAGCACAGATACTGGAATCGTCAATACGCTTCGTCCCAAAGCACAAAGGCAAACCATTACTTACTTGGAGTGTTATATAGAGGAAGTGCTACAGGATTCACATGCTTTCCTATCGCGACGTGGAGGTCGTCCAGCAGGTCGGTGATGAGTGACGAAGGGAAAGAGTTGCCAGAGAACGGAAGGGCAAAGGACGTCTTAGTCCTCAGGTACTAGACGACGTCGAGTTGGATTACTTGAGGTCGCTTGATGCTTGATAGGCAAATACGCAGTGATAGATTCGCTCGAATACCAATCCGCATGGAATTACCAGACATCAGCGCTGAAGAAAACGTCCACAAGCTCAGAAACACTCAAAATGTTGTAGCACAAGGCTATTCTTCCATTCATACATATCTACATCGTCCATCTCATGTTTTCGCGTTCCAAAATCTTGATATTTAAGCGTACACGGTCACGACCTCGACGGCCTGGACGCAAGTACCATACTCGACCGTGGGAGGGAAAGGAGCAGGGGTAACAGCCGGGGCGGAGCTGGTGCAAGGAGTCGAAGAGGGGGCAACGGCCGAGCCCTCAGCGGTAGCAGTAACAACGGGAGCACCGACAGATGAGCCGGACGCGGAAACAGTGACAGCTGGTGCGCCGGAAGAAGCGGGCGCAATGGAGGAGGGAACGGGTGTTGAGCTGGGGGCAGGGCACAGGTCGGCAGTGCCGTCGATCTTGCCAACAACCCACGAAGAGGCGTCGTCGGTGTACAGCTCGAAATAGTTAAGGTGGTCGGCGACGTTGTTTCCACCGGCGCAGACTGGGTCACCGGCAGCGCAGTAGGCGCGGAGGACTGGTGCGTAGCGGTTGAGCAGAGCAAGGTCCTCAGCGGGACGGGGGTTCTTCTGCTTGTCCGCGCCGTCAAGAACGTTGTAGGGCTGGTTGGCGGTGTGCATCACATCACCCCAGATAAGAGCAGCGGCAACTTGAACATGTTAGTATGGGACATTTGGTGATTTAGAGTCGTGTAAACTTACTAGCCTTGCCAGCAGCAGATGTGTTGTCAATGCCGTTGGATACCTTGGTGCAGCCACCGGGTCCTCCGAGAACATCTCCGACAACGTGAGCACCCTGGGAGTAACCGTTGACGACGATGTGGGTGCAGGGGCACTTTGCCTGGAAAGCAGCGATCTGCGACTGTCCGTTGCGGGCACCCTCAGCGACCTGAGCGCAGTAGTCTCCACCAAGAGTCACGTCGAACTGGATGTCGATGTAGTCGCAGGACTTGCCCTGGCCATTGAGCTTGGCGCAGGTGGCATCGATGAAGGGGGTGGTGCGGCCATCGTGGTATGGGGCATCGTTGCCACGAGCCATGAAGATGACTACATCAGCGCATTGAGCGTCGAGCTTGGGGGCAGTAGTCTGCGCAGCCGCGAGGGTGGAGATGGCGCCAAGGGCGATGGTGTTCCGGATGTTGAGCATGATGAAATTAAGTATTAGGTACGAAAGTCGTGGATAATTGACAATCGAAGTGTGGTATATAGGGGACCGGTGGTAGGACTAGGATATAAGAACGAATGTATGGGTCCGATGGGGAGAAAATTCATGGGAGCAGGTGCTGAGAGCTTTAATACAAGCCCTATACGAGGCTTGAGATTTGGCGCATGTTCGGAGCATCCGTCGTCCACATGCTGTCGTTACCAACTAGGCAGGTACCCGCTTTCCAGGATGCGCTATGGCTGGAAAGAGAGGTAGCAGGGAGCTTTATCTTGCTCGCTTACGCCCGCTGTCTCTTGCGCATTTAATATGGTTAACGTCTTGCCTCATGCAGCACGTGAGGGTCCTGCTTCTCCACACATGCTGCCCTCTACAATTTTCCCTGCTCCTTCGGATGATCCTCATCTCGATCCCGTGTCTGTTTGTCTGTCATATCTTTCCCACGTCAGCGAGCCCGGCTGTCGGCGAAGAAGGCATTGACTCGTGGTCGAGAATCTTCCTTTGAAGTCCGCCATGCCGGACTGAAGCCGGTAGACTGGCAAGCGGCTTTAATGCTCGTGGAAGCCAGGCCATATTTGCCTTAGCCGCGGCGAACCTGCCGGCTACATTCATCCGAACACAACGCTAGGCCCAACCAGATTCGCCAAGGATTTTCTCGTCACCCAACTCGAGCTCCAAGAGGTGGATACAACCTTGGGATACAAGGGCCGCCCCTTCGCAGGATGACATGGGTGGAAGTGCGCGAAATTAAGTGCGGAGAGCCCTGTAAGCGCTACAATTAGAACATGGCTATTGAAAATGCACGAAATACTGGGTCTGCACATGTTCCATTGGTGCCATGCTGCGCCGCGTAGTTCTTTCTGGGGCTAGGGAACATGTGGGTTGAGTGTGGCCTGGGATTGTGCACATGTGCCGTGTGCCGTGCGTTCTCGTGTTTGCTTCTGCTTGCAGCCTTGCAGCTCATGTTGTTTTTGTATTATCGCCTTGCGACTCGCTGCTCGTGACATTGGACTCTGCCAGTCATTCGGGCCTGACATGAGTAGTCGGCCATGGTATCCCGGGAACGAGCAAGGCGACAAAACGTGGAGATTACCGCGGCAATGTTTAAACTTCTGCATGGTCGCGTCTGCAAGCAGACGTCAGTGTACCCAACGGAATGCTGTGGCGTTTGGTCCAGATATCTACTGAATCTGCAAGCGCTTCCCGACTGCTGACTCGAAATAAACGCGATTCGTGTTCCGGTAAACAGATATCGACCTCGTGACGTCGACCTCGGGACTCTGCGCATCCTTTGTCCAGTGTATGCTCGTCTAGAAACCCTGCGCCATTTACTCTGGAATGTGAAGACTTTGCGAACCGTTATGGACCGTTGTGGGCACGGCGGCGATCGCACCGCTCACGGCTGAGCTGCGACGCGACGCGTAACAACATTGACGAGATCGCCAGACTCCTTGCAAGAGCGTGGGTACGTTGGTCAACAGCACAGAAATTGTGGTTTTGTTCGGATGATGTAAGGCTGTGGATCGTCTGGAGCCTCAAAACCCCGAGCAACTTACCGTTCACAGCCCAAGTTCGGCCATATCGCAGACCGTACCCTTGAAAAGGAGCACGCGCAGTCTCCATCGTGGGTCAACGCTGATGCACGCGCAGAAACTTGTAGGGAACGCGAAGAATTGTTCGGGCTGGGCTCTCAAGGTTCAGCGGTGACGCACTAGTGCGCGAATGAGCATGACGAAACATGTGTAATGGGATGTGCGAAGTTGTTGCGACATATGCGAGAGGTGTCATGGGAGTTAGCTCTCACTGCAGGTGTTTGTGTAGAATTGTGGGAGTGCGCATCAAGTCGTGTAGTCAAGCGGGATGAGGCGGCGCACTGGCCGAAGTAGCTACGAGCTACCCGTGATGTAGACACCGTGCCAGGTGGCTGACTGTGGCCACTACAGAAATAGCATTGTTTGTACTCATTGCTTCTCTGGACTGAACATATATTGATTATTTACCGAGAAGACAAATATCATGTTAGTACCAATACTATTGTTCTTGTTGGTAGGCCTTGTACGATCGTACGGGTGATAACAACAACGAGGTTCTTTTGGTTTCTAGGTAGTTATTGGTATATTTTCCTAGCGACGTGGGGATGCTACAGAGGTGTATCTGGTCTGATACGAGTAGAGCCGAAGTAGGATCGAGTCGGCTGTTGGGCAGCGCCGCAGCGGTAAGCAGCCGACTTGCCTACTGATATGCATGATCCAACAGTTCTACTGTACATTACGAATTGTCCAATCATGGACAAGCACCGGGAACACAGAATCTGACTGACCTTTGCTTAGCCAAATCTATTACAATGTGCTAGACGCGAACCTCGCTTTTACCTGAACTCTGCACCTAAGGACGACATTCCCGAGTAGTTGTTTCCCGCCGTATCTAGAAGTCACTGCATACCAGCCGTGCACCCGGATGTCTAAGAGACACATCGCCACCAGGATAACATACCTCGCGGATCCTATCTAACGCACCCCCTCTGCAGTAGTTAGCTTCAAATTTCCAGATATGCTCTGGGACAATGGTGTTGTGCCAGATCAGCTGTCCATGAATGTTAAGATACAAAAGCTAAATCGCCTTATCCTTCAACGCTTCTTCGTCGAGCAGATAGACCACATGCTTTTATCGCTACGACGCTTCATAAAGCGCTATAAATCTTTCGTCATCAGGTGGGGTGTCATCGAGTGGGATGTCCTCTTGCGCCGGGTCGCCTCCCATATAAGGCACGGCATCGGGGAGCAGCGGCATGCGCAGTAATATCTTCGCCCAGTCCGCCGCATCGCCTGCATACAGATTTTCGTCGTCGAACATTAACAGGAGATCTACGTCGTCAAAGTAGGATGCGGCTTCGATTGTGTCCTCGTATGCGCTTGGAAGATCGGGTTGCGTAGCAGGTGCGAATCCACATTGGTTTGTTCCCGCCGGACGCTATTGGCAGCGAAGAATTACGTTCCTTGACGGTCTGATGGGAAGCCAGTACGCGATCAATTTGCTCTTGTGTAGGGAGGTACGGGGCATCGGGACGGGATGGGTCGCCTGGGTAATGGATTTCCCAATAAGGCTGTACGTCGTCTTGATGGCAGCAGGCTTTTGTTGAGGCAAGGCTTAAGTTTAATGTTCCAGGCGAAACCATTGTGCACAGCAGAACGCCTACAGAGTGTTTTTATGCTACGTTCGACATGGCTCATAGACAGCCACTTCTTAGCGAGTAGGTTCCATTGCTCTTGGTCCTGATCCAGGGGCGTCGCATAGTCCCATTGCAACTATCACAGACCTTAGCATACCGAAAATAGCAGTCTCCATAGATTCTGACTTACCAAGGCAAGGTGATCCAAATAATAAGTGAAGCGACTTTAGCGAATTGGCTAATAAGTCGGCCGAATCGCTGGCGACTCGCCGCGATTCAATCTACTAACCTTATCTACAATTTTTCTAACGAAGGAACTCTCTGTATTATCCTCACAGCCCTACTAAGCAGCATCGCTCTTCCGGTCGCTATCCCGAATTGCAATAATATCAAATTTTATTGAACGCTGTTGCTTAGGTACGCGCATCTTCCTCTACAGCCTACCTATTAGAGTAAAAGCTATCTATCTCCTGAATACAATGGCTTAACGTAGCAGCCGGAGGTTCGCCAACAACAGCAGATATAACAATGCTTCGATAATATGTGACGGATCTGTACTGGAGCTGCGAAGCGGCCTAGGAGCCTGATAAACTATCTAGTCGCTAAGACGTCTTATTACATGGGAGACCTGTAATGCAGGGAAATAGCCATCATAGGTACTGCACCTGAGAAGAACCGGTGGGACACTTCGCGTACTTACAGCAGCAGCAGCAGTACAACGCAACGATACGTTTTTTTCAAAGCAAGTTAATAAACCTTGTGTACTTCTGCCAATATGACGAAAACTTAAGGAATAATTATCTTGCTTTTGCTCTTGCTGTATAGGTTAGATAGTTGTGTTTGCCAAGCCCTCGGTGTCCTACCGGTGGTGATTTTGTGCGGTATTTGCTTACGGGCTAGTTTAAGACTAGCACTATTGCTTGTATAGGCTTTCGGAGCTCACCTCCGAGACTCTTTAATGGGCATTCGATGGGGTTGCGGAACTGCCGGAATTCGTGCTGAGGTCAGCGTTCATGGATTAAATCATTCCTCGTCGCATCTTCGGACGTAACGTTGTTCTGGAATTGCATCAATTGACCACGCATCGACGAAGCGGTCTAGTTTTGAGACTTTCCGGCTGTGCATCTTTCAAGAATCTTGCGTGGATCCCACTTCGTCACGAAGCATTCGGCGTTGGAATGCCAGAATACCACAACTGCACATTACCCAATAATGCCGGTAATTCAGTGATGCTTCCGGTGTCAGACTGTCAGCCTTGGCTTTGCCTTGGCCTACTATGAGATTACAGTTGAGATCGATCGAGAGGAGTAATTGCCTTCGACACAAGGAGCCTTGCTGTCTTGAGGGATATAAACATCAACAAGTGCCCCCAGCCGCGTAATGAGCACAGTGAGCATTGTTACCCACTTTCCATTCCACTGAACTAAACTCTTCGAGCATGATGTCTCGGCTTTCTGCTTCAGCGATCCTGCTTGGATGCCTCGAGCTTGCACAGCTTGTCGCTGGCAATCCTCCAGATTTCTCGACCTATCAATACTCTTATGCCCCTAAGGTCGAGTTCCAGCCCAGCTATGACTTTTGCGTCGTGGGAGGAGGGACAGCGGGCCTCGTACTCGCCAATCGTCTTACAGAAAGCGGCAAACACAATGTCATCGTCTTCGAAGCCGGGCCTAACCCGGAAACGGTGGCGACATACAAGACAGCTGGAGCGAATCAGTTCGTCCTTAACGGCGGCTTAAGTTTAATCGATTACAACTTCGTTACCGTCCCACAGAAGGGGCTCAACAATCGAACCATGAACTACCACCGTGGTCGAGCGTTGGGAGGCAGCAGTGCTACCAACGGCTTGTTCTACGGTCTTGGAAGTTCCTCCGTCTATGATCAGTGGGAGGCTGACGGCAATCTGGGATGGAACTGGACGACTGTTTCCGCTGCTGCCAAGAAAGGCACCGTCTTCGTTGGCAATCCTGCAAACACCAACGACCCTACGTACATGACCTGGGATCCGGCCAACTATGGCACCGAAGGACCACTCAAAATTGGCTTCCAGGGCTACGTCGTCAAATCGAATCCCTCTTTCATGAATGCGACGAGCGCCATTGGCATTCCTGTTGTGAAAGATCAGAACGGCGGCAATCCAATAGGTATCAAGCAAGGCACGATGACGCTAGATGAGAACTTCGAGCGCAGTTCTTCTTACGACTCCTATTACAAAGCGGCAAAGGGGCGAACCAACCTCAACGTTCGAGACCGAGCCGTCGTGGCCCGAATCATCTTCGACGATAAAACAATTGGAACGGACGAAGTTCATGCTGTCGGTGTGACTTTCATTGAGGATGGCATCTTCCACAACATTTCCTGCTCGAAGGAAGTCATCCTCTCCGCGGGTGCGTTCCACAGCCCCTTCATCCTTAAGCAATCCGGCATTGGACCACAGGATGAGCTAGACAAGTATGGCATTCCGGTTGTGGTCGCTAATGACAACGTTGGGAATCACATGCAAGATCACACCGCTTTCAGTGTCATCTATTCTGTGAAGCCGGAGTTCGCCGATGTAGCCAGTACGACTGACATGGTAAGGCTGGCCCAGCTGCTTTTGACATGATTTTAGATGCTGACCATATCATCCAGGTCAATGACCTCACTGTCCTCGCCGAAGAACAACGCATCTTCTACAACAGCTCTGACCCTCACGAGAAAGCCAAGAGCAAGTGGTCAGCCCCCTCTGGCTGCACCAACGCTTTCCAAGAAATTTCGGACAAAGAGCTAGAGACTTTCGGCGCTGGGGACATCGTCAAAGCCGGCCTTGTGCAGCAAGCCCACAATGAGATCCTTTACGAGAGTGTATGGTACCCGCAGGCCTTTAACAAATATGGCAAGCCCCAGAGGAATACCACGTACATTTCTCTAACAGTGTCGAACATGGCGGCGTTGTCGAGAGGAAGTGTCAAGGTCGCAAGTAATTCCCCGTTGAGTGATCCGGTCATTGATCCCAACGTAAGTCTCTGCCGAAAGTGATATTTTTTTCCAGTCTAACATCTTGTCCGTCTCAGTACCTTACCGAAAAGGCCGATGAAGCTATGGCAGTGCAAGGTGTGAAGTACTTGCGCAAGATCGCAGAGCATCCTGCCTGGGCGCAGTGGGTCGACAAGGAAGTCTCGCCCGGACCAAATGTTCAGAGCGATGAAGACATCTTGGAGTAAGTCGCCATCGCCTTTGAAATTCGTACCAAAGCGAGACTGACGCAGCCCTTCAGGTACGCCAGGACTTCAATGATCCCCAACTGGCATGCATCCAGCACGGTCCGCATGCTTCCCAAGGACAAAGGCGGCGTCGTCGATTACCGTCTTCGAGTGTATGTTGAGAACGATTGCGCATCTTATTGGAAATACACTGACAATCCTCGCTGTAGATACGGAACGAAGGGCCTTCGAGTCTGCGACGTCTCAACCTTTGGCCGCCTGCCCGACGTCAACCTTGTGGGCCCGGTCTACGCAGTAGCTGAACGTGGTGCCGAGATCATCCGAGAGGAGTATGATGATCTTTGAGGTCTAGTCTTGGTGATGAGAGGGGCTGGAGGACACTCGATTTTATCTGTAGTGTCCGAAGATAGTTCAAACTATCCAGAGTACCTGTGATAAATAAATTGCGCATAATGCTATTACTTTTCCTTCTTCTGTCTCCGCTACATAAGCAGTACTAATATGAAGCTCTACGTCGTAGCTTATATTGCTGCTCATAGTCTTGAAGGGTCTTGTAATGCAACTATGACAGGCTGATAAGACCGATTCTACGGACTTCGCTGCTGGGCGTCTTCAGGTCCGGTCGAGTCCCTTCACGCACCGTCTTGGATGATGAAGGAAAACCTGTGCTTCGGACAGCAATACACCCTAGCCCAATCTCTAGTACTGTGAAGCAGACGGAGTGTGCTCCGACATGCTACATGTTCATGAGTAATGGCCTTCAAGCTGACAGCGATGCAGGGCCGAATATCAGCCTTACCCGGCATCAGGCAATGTCGGCGGATAGGGCTGATCTGAATATAGGAATGAGGGCCCGCGATGAGCAGCTGTTTGATGGGCACGTGTAGCACGTGGTCTTGTGGCTGTGAGAGAATAAGAATGTAGAATTGCGCCACAGCACAGGGGGACGATATTGTGTCACACTGGCAGACAGGAGGCGTGTTACGCCGACTGTACAGGGAGCGCCGGGTCACTCAGACAATGCCAGGTTGCAGCTTCCATCTTGATCGCTGTCAGATGAGGCAGACAGGGTCCAAAGTCAAACTATGGCCGCGAGTGAAGACGCGATGATTCGGGAGAATGCTCGGTGATTGGAGACTGGCTGTTCGCAGCGGCTGCATCTCCCGTAACGGCGTGGCGTGGGGGCGCTGATCGCAAACTAAAGCGGAAACATGGCGACTAGGGGTCCTCGACTTTCTCGAAGCTGAGCCCTGAGCAGCCCTACCAAGGCCGACCAACTCTCTCCACGTCACTCGTTAGATCTAAACACCTGTTGTGCACCTATCGCGCGTCGCTCTTTTTGTACTTCATCCTCACCACGACGGACTTCTGGTACATGCGCTTCTATCAGCTGTGATTGAGAATCGTGCCGTCTCACATGGGAAAGTGTACGCAACCCCCCATATGGCGATCCCACGCCGCAATTTGTGCTATATGCTGACGAGAGTTTGCGCGCAGGGAGATATGGTGTTGTCCTGGACGCTGGGTCCTCTGTAAGTCATCCTGTCCCTGGCAGTTGCACATGGCAAGGTTGCTGACGAGCATAAAGGGGACGCGCGTCCACATATACCGATGGCTAAACAACCACAAAGCGAAGGAGAAGGCGAACCCGGAGAAGCTACACAGCCTGCCAGTGATCGAGACGGACAAGAAGTGGACCAAGAAGATACATCCAGGTGCGTGGAATCATACAACGAAGAGGAGGGAGTGGGACTAATACGACAATGCGCAGGCATATCAACCTTTGGCGAGCACCCTCACGATGTCGGCCCAGAACACCTCGATAAGCTCCTCAGCCATGCGCTCAAGAAAATCCCGCTCGCCGACGTCCCGAACACGCCCCTCTTCCTGCTTGCGACAGCGGGCATGCGCATACTCCCCGAAGTACAACGGCAATCCGTGCTGAAAGAGGTCTGCGACTTTGCGCGGAGTACGACACAGTTTCAACTGCCAGACTGCGATTTACATATACAAATGATACCGGGAGAGACGGAAGGCTTATATGGGTGGATAGCGGCCAACTACTTGCTTGGAGGATTCGACCAGCCGGACAAACACGACCACGGCAAGGGACACAACACATATGGATTCTTAGACATGGGTGGCGCATCGGCGCAGATCGCTTTCGCGCCGAATGCGACAGAGGCCGAGAAACACGCAAACGATTTGACGCTGCTACGATTACGGACGATTGATGGGACGCCGATGGAGTACAAAGTCTTTGTGACGACATGGCTGGGCTTTGGCGTCAATCAGGCGCGGCAACGATATGTGAAGGCACTACTGGAGTCTACAAATTCGGAAGAGCTGCCGGATCCCTGTCTACCTGCTGGTCTAAAGGTCGAGGTCACGAAAGATGGCAAATTCATCGAGGGCAAGGTTGATGCAGACGAGAAGCAAGAGCCCGCAGCAGGACATCTGCTTGGTACTGGAAAGTTCCCAGAGTGTCTACACCAGACCTTCCCACTTCTGGAGAAGAACAAGGCGTGTACAGACGAACCATGTCTGATCAACGGACAGCATGTGCCAGCCATCGATTTCGACATCAACCACTTTGTCGGAGTCTCGGAATACTGGCACACCACACACGAGATCTTCGAGAAGAGCCACAAGGACAAGGCTTACGACTTCAAGACATACCAGGAACGCGTCGAGGAGTTCTGCAGCCAAGACTGGGACAAGATCCAGCAGGGTGTCGAGAAAGAGAAGTGGGGCGGCAAGGTTGACGAAGAGAAGGCACGGGAAGTGTGCTTCAAGGCATCCTGGATCATCAACATGCTCCACGACGGCATCGGCGTCCCACGCGTTGGCATCGAAGGCCTGCCCGACAGCAAAAACGGCACCAAAGCCGTCCTTGACAGCGCCAAAGCCAAAGGTTTCCTCGACCCCTTCCAAGCAGTCAACAAGATCAACGACGTCGAACTCAGCTGGACCCTCGGCAAAATGATCCTGTACGCCTCTTCCGAGGTCCCCCTCGAATCCGACGCCGCCCTCGCCGTAGGCTTTGGCTCCAACTCCCCCGGCATCCCCCCCGATTTCCAATACCCCGGCGGCACCATCCACCCCTACGAAAGCGACAGCAACTGGCACCGCCTATTCATCGAAAACCCGCGCCGCATCCCCGCCTTCTTCCTCATCATCTTCATCTTCTGCTTCATCATCGGCATCATCATCGGCAAGGAGCGCCGCGCCCGCGTCAAGCTCTTCCTCATGAAGCCCTTCACCCCCGGCCAGGGCAAAGACCTACACGGCCGCCGCGAACGCTCCTTCGCCGCGAAACTCTTCGGCCTCGGACGCACGCAGGAGTACGAACGCGTCGATCTGGAAAACCCCGACGCGGCGAATGAGTTTGAACTCGAGGAACGCGACAACGATAGCGACAACGAACACTCCGACTCGTCGAATGAGAGCCGCTTCGGCAAGACGAGTGGCTGGGCGACGCCGACGAACAAGAGCGATGGCGCGGGGTATTTTGCGGGCGGCGCCGCGGGTGCGGATGTCTTGGGGAAAGGGGTGGGGTTGGGATTGAGTCCTAGGGGTGGGCTGTTGAGTCGCACGGATAGTAGGGAGAGGATGAGGAGTCGGGCGAGTAGTCCGAAGAGGAGAGCGAAGGGGAAGGTCGAGGATGATTGATTGTATGTTATGAACCTGAAGTGGGCGTTGGGGAGGGCATTGGGTTGGCGTTCTGAGTTCTGGAATGTTGGTCAGAGAGTCTGGATGTGATGCGATGCGATGCGACGATATCCTATGATTTGCAAACCTAGATCATGTCTTTTGAATTTTTTTCTCTTTTCCATTGACTCGTTGGTACGGACAGCTCCTTGCTAGATCGACAATTGACTCTATTTAAACGACCGAGTGATCTAGACCTTGAGCAGCGGAAATTACAGTCGATGTTGGTAGGCCTTGTACGATCGTACGGGTGAATAACAACGAGGTTCTTCTGGTGACTGGTATATTGGTATTGCTTTGATCTATGAACGTGGGTGCTACGAAAGTATACCTGAGCGTAACGCAAGTCGGGCCGAAGTAGGATCGAAGAAGGATCGAGTCAGCTCGGCGGTCA